>JAPMOB010251854.1:0-26542 GCA_029875015.1 Lepomis gibbosus
GTGTGTGTGTGTGTGTGTGTGTGTGTGTGTGTGTGTGTGTGTGTGTGTGTGTGAGTGTGTGTGTGAGTGTGTGTGTGTGTATGTGTGTGTATGGTGTTGTGTAGGCCTATGTGTTAAAACATAAATAAAATGTGTGAAACGTGTATTTTTGACCACATGATGGTTTACAATTACAGCTCTATAGTTCTTGGTCTGCATTCATAAAATTTTAGTAAATGTATCCAAGAAACAAGAGCATTTAAACCACCTCATACAGTCTGAGATTTACATGTGACCATGTAACTTGAACAGTAATCTTGGATCAATGATCTTATTCTCAGCATCTTTGTGAATACAGGCCTTGATCTATAGAGGTGAAGGTATGTTTAGGCTAATGTGTATGTTTTGCTTCAAGGAAAACAGTTTTGTGTAACTGTGTGAGTGTGCAAATAAAACAAGAACAAACAGAAAGTAAACTGACTTTCTGTTATAATACTGTTTATTGGACAAACACTGCTTTATACGGTCAAGAACAATAGTACATTGGTGTGTACATAGTCTACTGTGCACATAATACATAACTAACATCTTGGGTCTGTAAAGTAGGACTTTGATACAGGACAGCAGCAGATGGAAAATAGCATGTCCAGCATGAGATCATTGATGCTCTTCACTTCTAATGGAAACAACAAAAAGGGCAAACCATGCTGCACACACAGACAGGAATCATCCCCTCAGTAATAAGTTTTATCTGATCGGCACCCAAAAATAATGCATCTGTTCCCAACATGTAGCTGGCTGCACAAAGTCACTCAATCATCAAAACAGCTGCCATTCAGTATGCTTTATGACTCCACAAAATATATTACATTCCCATTAAGTTTGCCAGTTGAGGAGATTATGTTTAAATGATATAAGTCTGTGACTCTCAAACGGGGTTGGGACCAGGGGTAAATTTGACCAGATGAAAAGCAGGATAAGGAAAGAAACAAAAAAAGTTTATCTTTTACCTCTTCAGACTTTTAACAATCCTTAAAACAACCGTTAACAATCCTCCTTGTAGAATACTAGTTGCTTTCTCCTCTTGAGCGAAGCAACCTCTCGAATGAGTGAAGTAGTCTACTTTCACATGTTCCGGTCTCTAAAATACAATCAAGTAAATGGAATACTAGATAATCCATGCAATTCTTACAATTAGTGAGTCCTCTAGAAAGCTCTCAGATAAATTAAATACTTTGACCATTTCATGTTTCTAAAGATTCTGAAATTATGCAAAAAACCTTTAAATATTCTAAATGTCCTTAAATTGAGACATAATGAAGGCCCCAACATGTGATTATGAGTCACAAATAGGCATGCTTCTTTTTGTTGACTTTACAATTTGTTTGTAGGAGCTGGTCACCTGTTTTTTTAACCCTACTATTTCAAATGGGAATTTTTTTGGTTTTAATTAGAACACACCCATTTACACCACATGGTCTGTGCTCAACAACAACATTGGCCAGCAGACAAATGACTTGAAGAGTCGGAAGAAGTTGTGTAGCTAAATAAAGCAGTCCGATCTGCTCTCCACTTCACCGGGTCAGCCGAAAGCAGTACGGCGACGTAGCGCGTGTGTGTGTGTGAGCAGGAGACCGAGGTAAACACCGCAAACCCTGCCCGGCCTCTAAACGCCACAAGCAGCATCTTCTGGAGGCATCTGAACAGATAGCTAGCCTGTTAGCTAACTGTGTCAATTGATTTAAAAAATGAACGGCCATCAGGACGGTTTCCATAACAACTCGCACATTGATGAGGACTGCTTCCTCTTCACGTCTGAATCAGTCGGAGAAGGACACCCCGGTAGGTTTTAATTTATAACTGCCTTACTGCGAGGTAGTTTCCCATTTTGACCATAATAATTAGCCCGTTAGCGTCTCAAACAAGGTTAAGAGGCGTGTTGTTTTTGGCTGGTCTCTGCCCACTAAGCACCCTGTTCATCCTCTCTAACGTTACCTTTGTCAACACCATAAAATGGCTCCATGTGATGTAAAAGGGGCATAGCTGCATGTAATTCAGGCAACCCGCGTCCCTGAAAGAACATCAGGCAATGTATGGGCTGGGGTAATCACGTTTTACAGAGTTAACAACGTTACTTTTGCTAACAACACGGCGGCTAGCTGCTGAAGCTAACATCCCCGTGGTTAGGACTTTTGGTGCCTGTCAGTCACATGCAGGTCCACACGGGTTGCTTAACGTTATATTAATTACAGCGTCATTTGGGGGTATTTTGTCGACAAAAGCTAACAGTAGAGAGCCATAAACACAGCTTACGTGAATGTATTTTGTATTTACTGTTGATTCAGACAACATAGCTAAATATTGCCTACTATACGGGGTTGCATCATAACATACACGTCACCTAACTACATGACCCAACACGTGGAGGGGCAGCGGGGTTGTTATTCTCTGCTCAGAGTGAAAAAAATCACTCTTTACTTTGGCAGACCCATAGACTGTATACAAATATATCAGACTGTTTTAAAATCGTCTGTATTATGCTGCAGACAGTGGATACAATCAAACACTCATTTGACAAGTGTACCATATGAAGTAGAAAAAGAAGATATACTTTATTAATCCTGAAAGGGGAAATTCAGTGTTTCTTTACTCTGTTATAATAAGTTTATATATGTTTTAAGATTTGTTACAATTGAGTTTAAATAAGCCCCTTTTGTTCTTAAATGTACAATAAAATTCCCAGTTTGTTCATTTCCTAAGTCCAATGTTTTAATGTAACAGATTAAAAGTTTTTAGCTTACAGCTTTAGCATAATAGATCCTACTTTCATGAAGGTCACAACTGGAACTTTCAGAGAGTTGATTCAGCCAAATGGTCTTTTTGAGGCTGCAGTTTATGATGCTGTCATGTCAGTGAAGGTCCATGATGTGCATAAACAACTCTAAACAGTTTCAGTTATTAGGGAACATTATGACCTTCATGCAAGTTGGATTTATTGCAGGGCTGTTGCATTAGACCATGTTAGTTTTAGCTAGATGTACCTAATAAACTGCCAGCTTGGTGTACATCTGTAACATTGTAATTGCAGAAATTTTAAGCAGCTTGTCTGCCCTGCAGTTTCCTGTCTTACATTGGGGCAGTGGGGCAGCTCCATTGCAATACATAATAGGCTTACCAGCAGTCCTAAATATAGGTACTGCAGGGTCTGCTGCTCAACTGTGGGAGTAACAAAGTCACACCCAGAAACACGTACAGAGATCCTTTACTAGTGATTAGGGATGGGAATCTCAGGGCACCTCACGATTCGATTATGCTTCAGAGGGCTGAGATGGGATTATAAAGCGATTATCGATGCATCTTTATGCATTTTTTCCATAACGTTACAGAACAATAACTAAGCATTAAATTAGCGTATTAAAATCTAAAAGTAAATATCTCCTAATTAGCTTAAAATGACTAGTTTGCATCCCTGATTTAATTCATTAACCTCAGCTCCAACCAGTTGTCATTCCTGAAAATTGAAATATAAAGTTAATTATCAGGATGTGACTTACAGTTTGTATACAGGACAGAGCTGTTACAGCAGTTTAGTCTAAGCTTGTACCTGATATTCTCAACCCTTGAAAAGTAGGTCAAGTAAGTTAGTAATGACATACAGCTAATTAATATTGCATCATTACTAATTTAGCTAACGTTACATAACAGCCATAAAACGTGCTGTACAGGGCAGATGTTAGCTAGCGCTAACAGCCTTCACTTTTTCGGTTACTATCCTGGAACCAGGCTTTGTCCAACCTCAGCTCTTGGACCAAATCGTGGTACTCGCCGAACTGACATACGGCGAATCCATCCTCTCTCTCTACCTGCTTCTGCTTGTTCTGCATACAGAGCAAGGGCCAGAGCAAATAGTCAACTCTACTCTCTGCTGACATTTTCACATCCACCTACAGTAAGTTAGGGAGAGCTACTTGCAACATTACTTCCACCGATTTTATGTATGATAACAACCAAATCAGTCAGAAAAACGCTGGGCCTCAAAAACTCCCGCTTGCGCTCCTGCTGCGCGTTTTCAGAAGTGCAGCTTGGTATAGTGTAACACCTTTTTATATACAGTCTATGAACAACACAAGTCTTCTACCATGTACTCACATTTACCAATAAGAAAAACTTGAGGCATTGCCATGAATTGTTTTTTATGTTTTTTGACAAGAGTTTGTATTACCCCACAGATAAGATCTGTGACCAAATCAGTGATGCCGTGTTGGATGCACACCTCATACAGGACCCTGATGCCAAAGTGGCATGTGGTAAGTCTTCAGACTGCAAAACATATGGTGGCTGTTTACTGATTTATTCATTGTTCAAACATGCATGTGCAAGCTGAGGCATGAAGCAAAACAGGTCCATCAAATCCTAGTACTTATTGCATCTTTTGGTTTCTCTATTATTGAGAAGTGTTTTCAAATGTTTCTTGTGGTTGCTGTGTGGGAAACATTTGATAGTTACAGGTTGTTAAATGTGAGAATTTGATGCCCTTCTTGGTCTAACGTAATAGTAAACTGAATATTTTGGGGTTTTGGACAATTTATTGATGTCACCTTTGTGTTGTAGGATGTTATGATGGACATTTGTTGTTGTTGTTGTTGTTTTCTGATGTTTTTACAGTCCATATGATTAATCATTAGTTGGGAAAATTGACAGATTAATCGAGTGAAAATAATCATGAGTTGCAGCACTAGCTGGTAACAAAGTTTAATGTACACATGATCAACATATCTTTAAATTTAAATATTAAGAAGTAAAAATATTCAAACCACAAACTTTAAGAATTGTTGGCATGCTACCTGCTACAGTATAACAGCCTGTGTGCTCAGTTCTCTTTCACCTACTTCTTAATGATCTATTATACTTAGTGTTACTCTCATCCCTCTGACACTGCATGTCATGTTGTTCTCAGAGACTGTTGCTAAGACGGGGATGATCCTGCTGGCTGGAGAGATCACCTCCAGGGCCAATGTTGACTACCAGAAGGTTGTCAGGGACACAATCAAACACATAGGCTATGACGACTCCTCCAAAGGTACAGTAATGAAACTTGGTAGCTGTGAGTGTAGTTAACTTTGCGATTCATGTAGTTAAAGCCTCTTTCTTATCTACAAAAACAGCTTTGCTTTGTGTAATTGTTCACATTTGTGGCTGAACCAGTTGGGCTACATGTTTAGGCAGGGCTGAAAGTTATGTACCTTTCTCTGGTGATGTTCCTGCCCTACCGGCTGAACCAGGGGGATTATTTACCTGTCAACTGCTGTAATGAAGCAACCTTGTTTTAATACGGAAACACATTCAACTACAATCAAACTACAAGTGGATAGTATCATTTCCAGCTGACATTACACTACTGAGGCAAATCTACACAGACCTGCTCCATATAGTTTGTAAAAGGAGAGTGAGTGGTTCTGCACAAGGAGTGTTGAAATTTGAACTTAACTGCCAAATAAATACACCCCTCCCTTTAGTGCTCCATCAGAATCTCTGTCCCCTAAATTTTGAAACTTTCCAGCATTGAAACGCCTTTGCCCTTACCTGGTCATATTTCCCCCCCTTTGCTTATACTCTTCAGACCTTTTCCTCTTTGGCTGTTTCTTGGCCATCTCTCCTTCTTCTCCTCCTTCCTTCTTCGAATGTGCCAGTGTATAGACCCCTCTCTCCCACTGCCCCCTCCCCCCAATTACTCCTGTCTATGAGCACCTGTTGCTGATTGGCTGGAACAATGTTGCTGGGAAGGTCCACACCGCTTTCTTTTTTTCCATCTACAAAGGAAGGGCTGTGTTGGAAAACCCGATTTTTTTTTTTTTTTTCAGAGCCCACACAAAGGACAAGTAGCAAACCATAAGGAAATATTCACTGAATTTAACAAAGTGTATTGGATTACAATCACTTACAATCCCCTTTTAAAGTAAATATTTGATGGAAGTCATTGAAAGGACTGACAGTTGAAACATTTTACTGAGGCTCTGTTGTCTTGCTCTACAGGCTTTGACTATAAGACCTGCAATGTGCTGGTGGCTTTGGAGCAGCAATCCCCTGACATAGCTCAAGGTGTTCACCTGGATCGAAAAGAGGAGGACGTGGGAGCCGGCGATCAGGTCGGAGGCTTCATACATTTATGTTCAATGTTTGATCCCTAGCTGGGTAACAGGAGCCAGACATGTGGCAGTAACTATGTTTGAGAAGTTATTCTGACCCATATTCATGCTGTGATTTGTGACTGCACCTTTTGCAGGGCCTGATGTTTGGATATGCCACTGATGAGACTGAGGAGTGTATGCCCCTCACTATCGTCCTGGCTCACAAGCTCAATGCCAAGATGGCTGAGTTACGCCGAAATGGAACGCTGCCGTGGCTCCGACCCGATTCTAAAACTCAGGTTAGACGAGGAAATGGTGCCTCCACTTCAACACAGTCCATCTGCATTATTTATGGCAATAAGTTATTTTTACCTTCTGGAATACTTTATTTAAATATGTTTTCTTTCCAAATATACATTTTTAAAGAGGGCATACTGAGGCTACTGCTACTAATGTAGACTCACTAATACTACTACTACTAGAGCTCAACATTTATTTTATCTTTTGATATTATAGTTACTTACTTGGGCTATCAGATGTCAGAAAATGAAGCATGCCAATTACAAGTTGTCAGAGCCCAGAGTGATGTAATTAGATTGCTTGTTTTGTCAGTTATTGTTAGTGTGTGTGTGTGTGTCCCTATAAAGCAATGCATTATAGTTTTTACTGTCTTGTAGCACATTATCATGACTGTAACTGTTAACACTCTACTGAAATAAAGAGGCTAAATAAGTTGAAGTTAACATTACCAAGGCATTGACATCGTCTTATCAAATATGATACAGCTTTAGACTTGGAGGTATTTTAGAATCACATGAGGAAAAACGACTTTGTTTGAAGCTGTTTTGCAAGCATTTGTGAAATGTGTAAGACATATCGTCTGGTCTCCTTTTGATTTGTATCACCTCCAGGGAGTCAAACTTTACCATCCTGTTTTATTTCTCTTTTTAAATATTTGTCTTCCTTTTTTTTTCCTCAGGTGACTGTTCAGTACAGGCAAGATCGAGGCGCCATGGTGCCGTTGCGTGTCCACACTGTTGTGGTCTCTGTGCAGCACGATGAGGGTGTAAGTTTGGACGAGATGTGCCGTTGTCTGAAAGAGCAGGTGGTCAAAGCGGTGATTCCTGATGGATACCTCGACGATGAAACCATATACCACCTGCAGCCCAGTGGCCGCTTTGTCATTGGAGGACCGCAGGTGAGACAAGAACATCACAGTTGCACCAAAAGTTTTGGAATTTAGATTGCGTCCTGAGATCTTGAAGCTAACTCACATTCCCTCAAGAATAAGTAGCTTTTCTTAAAGGTGGAGTAAGCAATTCTGGAGAAATCCAATTCCATGACAAATACCATGAACCATGAACTACGACATTGCAATGTTGCAGAGCTAACAAGCAGAGAGGTCGAGACAGTCCCAGAGCCAGCACACCAGCTCCTGACAGCGATACACACTCACAATTCTCCTGCTACTTTACCATACATCACAAAAACAGCATGCCTTGGCAAACAAGAAAGTAAGCTGAACTCTGTGAGCAAGTCAATTAATGTTAGCTCACACATCACATATCATGGCTGGGATGGCTGGAATAATGTGGCGTGGTGCAAGCTACTTGGTTTTGTATTGACCGAGCCAGGGCTGTGTACAAACCCTGGATTATTTTTTCAATGGAGGGAGCACGGTGGTCCAGTAGATAGCATTTCACAGCAAGAAGGTCACGGGTTCAAACCCCAGTCGTCCCGGCCTTTCTGTGTGGAGTTCTCCCCGTGTCTGTGTGGGTTTATTCTGGTACCCGGTTTACTCCAGGTGCTCTGGTTTCCCCCACCATCAAAAACATGTTAGGTACTCCAGTCAGTGCCATTGACTAGACACTGATACATACATTTGGAGTCCCCGGGCGCTGCACAGTGGCTGCCCACTGCTCCCTTGAGGGATGGGTTAAATGCACAGAATGAATTTCACAACATGTATGTGACAATAAAGGTATCTTCTATTCTATGATTTGGTGAAACATAACAAAATCATGCAAGATGTTTTTGTTTTTAAATGTACATAAACCTTAAGTTCTGTGTTCTGTCCCACAGGGTGATGCTGGTCTGACTGGGCGTAAGATCATTGTTGATACTTACGGGGGTTGGGGTGCCCACGGAGGCGGAGCTTTTTCTGGGAAAGACTACACAAAGGTGGATCGCTCTGCTGCCTATGCTGCCCGCTGGGTGGCCAAATCTCTGGTGAAAGCTGGGCTCTGCAGACGTGTGATGGTACAGGTGGGTGTACAGTGCATCCCAGTTTTAAAGTTACACTTGCCTATTTATAGTCTATATTAGAGTATCAAAAACTCAACCACCTGTAGGCTTGAAGGTTGGTATTTTCTTACTCGCAAAGAGCAGTGACTGTGGTTATCTTCATGGTCAAGTTTTGATAAGTAAAATTCCTGCTCTGAAAACTTGTTTAAAGCAAACAAACTTAATGCACTGTAACTTTTTCACATATACACCACAATAATGTAAGAATGCAGTATATTAGGTTATTAAAGAATAATTACTAAGATATGTAATGAGGCAGAGTTTATAATTGTTCCCAGTGCTTTTACAGTATTTGGAAAATCTATGTAATTGGGAGACACTGTTTCTAAATGGCCTAGAACCTGTCTTTGGCTTTTCTGCGCTGACATTTCTTGATAATTCATGCCACCATACATGCCAATACCAATACTGCTGGTAATAAGCTAATGTTTAGTTGCCAAAATATTGATTCGATGTTCAATGTTGGGATTTAAATATTGAGGTTGTTTGTTTTTTTTCACGCCTGACCACCGCTCACAGCTGTGAATGTAACCTCCTGTTCACATGGACGGGAAAACAAAATGAACTCAGCTGTGTGGGAGCACTTTAAATTGAGAGATGATAACTGCAGTGTGGCAGTTATGGGGTTTATAAATTTTACAATTGCTTGATTTTATTACAGATCAGAACACTCATACATATTAGCCTACATATTAAAGTTAATCAGTAAACTGTAGATGACAACAAACAACTTGATGAACTCATTTAATAAATTCTATTAAGCCTATCGTAGAAGAACATTTAGTAGGCTAAAAATGAAAGTTAAAAGCGAATTTTGCATAGTAATGTGTCGTTTTAGTTCCGCTACCAGAAATAGTGCTCCCGTCTGTTCTCACTGGACCCCTGCCCGGCTAAACTATTCCCAGATTCTGCTCTGGACCTTCTTGGCTCTGCCTCTTACAGCCTGGACTCTGAGCTACTGCTCTACTACTACTAGCCTAACCATAATAAAGTTTAAAAACATAGTTTTGGTAACAATAACTTGCTGTTGTAGTTAGCCTATGCTAAGAAAGGAACTGAGCGCTCCATTTCTCTTAATCTCTCTCTCTCTCAAACAAGCACACAGACATATGTAATAAAAATCGCTGTTACTTCTCCCCCATTCCATTCTCCCTCACTCATGAAATCGCCAGAACTCCTTGGGCATTCATCCTTCTTCTGCTGTTCTGTGTCTGTCAAATACAACTCCAGCTCGTGAAATGACAGCTTGCTTATCAAGAGACCTCTAAACCAACGCTGTAATGAGACTATTGAGCTTTGATTACTTGCTGTTTATTACTATCAAAGCTTTGAAGCTCAAAAAATTACGTTTGACCCAGCCCTACAAATCTCATAATTTATCTTGGGAATGAGGATTTCAAGGAAGTGTATCCAATACGTCTCCCTTTTGGAGAATGAGTATGTCCTTATTACAATATTCAGATAACATTTTTCACATTTCCTTTTTACCAAGCTCATGTCAGTACTTGATTTTGTTTATAAATCCAGATGCAAATTTAAAAAAATGAAAAATCAACATTTTTTAATGTTGATAAAACTTTGTGTAGTCTAGTTTTTAAAAATGTCTCTCAACTGTTAAAGGTATCCTATGCTATTGGAGTTGCACATCCACTCTCCATCTCCATCTTCCACTATGGGACCTCTCAGAAGAATGAGAAAGAGCTCCTGGACATTGTGAAGAACAACTTTGATCTCCGTCCAGGTGTCATCGTGAGGTATCGTCTAATTTCAGATTTGAGCTGTTAACTATTTTAAACATATATTATATATTTTGGGTTTCAATAAATTATCATAATTGTCATATTTATTTCTGTCTCAGGGATCTTGACCTGAAGAAGCCCATCTACCAGCACACTGCAGCTTACGGTCATTTTGGTCGTGATGTGTTTTCATGGGAGGTGCCCAAGAAGCTAAAATACTGAACCCCTCTTCTAATCTCCCACAGGGCCTTAGATAAAACTTCGTGTCTGTCTACCACCCTCCCTCCTTCCTCCTCCCACCTCTTCCTTGTCACACACAGCCCCATCACCACAGCCTCTACTAAATGGAAAAAAATGCCCTTTCTCCATGTGATAGTATTGTACACATCTCCAAGATATTAAATTGAACAGACCCGTTGGTGGAATTGGCAGCTTTTATTGATCTTTGTTAACTAACTTGTATCTCTGCAAATCTGCCAAGTATTATTGACAATATATATTTAAACCATATTTATAGTCTTTTTCCAAACGAACCATATGATATTTACCAGTAACAATGGTGTTTTGCAAGACATTTGTGGAATTCCTCTGCTTTTAAATTCAGAATCTCACCGCAGTTTAGATTTAAAAGTGCAGTAGCAGTTTAGTGTTGAAGAAACATCCCCTCTCTTCCTCTTAAAGCCCTCACCTTCTTCTTTTGAAGTTTTGATGGCATGAATAGGGTTTGAGTGATATATAAAATCGGCAAAATTTTTTATTTGTGCTGTCCCTTCAGGCCATTTTTTTATCTGACGTTTTACAGAAAAGTCAGAAGCTGCTAATGACTTTGTGGTTATGTTGGGCTGCACCATGACATTATTAAGTTTTTGTAATTTATTTTATTGGTGTAAATGTCATTTAATGTTCCAAATGATATATGTGCTATTGACCAAGATAAAGGCGAGGAACAGTACTTCCCCTTCCTGAGACTGACTCTGGGTGTAGTTACAGAGAAACCCAGCTTAGTCACCTCTGGAGAGGGGGTCTTTATCCCACAGCAACACCATACTTGAAATATTTTATAGGATGGCGTTTTGACTATTGTGGGATCCAACAGTTTGACCATCAAAGAAGGAGGACTGAATAATGTGTGCCACATGTTTTTTGTACTGAAAAACTGCGTCAGTCCACTCAGTTGCACACGATTAGGATCCTTCAGTCTCACTTGCACACACGGTGAAAGGTGGACTGGCATGGAAGAACATGAAGAGCAGAGCCATAGACAGACAAAGAGATAAGAGGCGGCACAAGTCAGCTTAGTGAATGTAAGACATGGTATTACTGTTCTCGTCTTCTTAGCAGAGTCAGTTTTGTTCAAATAAGAAAATGGGATCAGATATGTTAAGTCTTTCGCTGGAATTGCACAGCACAATGGTTCTTATAGTTACCAGAAGTGGAAAAGGCCTCTGTTTTTAATGTTACATGTACAAGTAGTTCCAAAATGAATGTTGAGCTGGTAGCTGAAGCTTTAATTTATTTTATTTATAAAAATGTATTTGTTCTTTACACCATACCCCATGGCTGATGGATGGCACAAGTCAGATTTTTCCTGAGTAGTACACTTAAAACATCCCAGGTTTGTCAAGGTTTCCCCCTCTCCTTGTTCTTTCAAATACTGTTGTAGAGTTTACTTGCCGGACATGCAGATAAATTGAGAAAGGATGTGTATGAGATTTTAACCCAAGAAGTTGTAAATGAACAGTAAGTCTCTTTAATGCTGTGCTGAAGTTACCTTTCTACTTGATTTTACTCCTAGATGTGTATCCTCACAATATAGTTGCAGAGCTGAGCCTAAGCCAGCTGTAAGCCTGATTGAGATTGGTATTCACCCTTTAAAATTACTACAGTCTGTTCCTGGTCTGAACTGTGTGCAGTAACTGTGCGCAAGCATGTGTAAAAAAAAAAAAAAAAAATTCCTACTCTGAAAACACTGATAATTTGTCTTTGGCCTCTCTGACATCACCTTGTGGTTCCTTTAGTGTACTGCAGATAAAACTCTGGAGATGTTATGTCTTTGTAACTGTCCAGTGAAATGATTTAACTTCCCAAAGATGTTTTTGTTTTTTCTTGCTTTTTTTTTACAATATGTTTCCAGCCTCTAGGTCTGACGAGAGAAATGATTGGTTGGTGTTGTACAGAGAAACCAGCCTGTTTACACTGAGTGTTTTTTCTGTTGAATCAACTTAAATCATATTTTTAATGATTAGAGGTGAGTTGGTCAGTGTGGTTGCTAAATGTGTAAAAGTGCCTTTTCTCATTTTCTGCACTACCCTTATCCCCTGCCCCCAGATATCTGACTCCCTTACGTATTGACCCTGACCTCCCCCACACCCTCCAGCTCATACCAAACCCTCTTTTAAAAAAGTCATACTGAGGAGTCGAATTTGGCATTTAAAATAAACACTGTAACTTGTGCTTCTGGGCTGTTCTGGGCTATTTACTTTCTATAATGAAGCAGAATTACGTGATTACATGTTAACATAATACTGTAGATTGAATCCAATCATACTTAATGTTATAGCCTTTAATAATTAGATAATTATTTGTATATGGATGTTCTGTTATGGATGAAAGTAAAAATGTGAAAACAGGCAAGATCTTCATATAAAGAAGGTGGAAATATCTACGCTTCCTAGTGCAAAATATAAATTCAGTGACACAAAACCATCAGAGTAGTTTACATTCTCGCTTTCATTCATCTTATACTGTTTGTTAGACAACTGATAATTAACAGTTGTAACAAAGCCATACATACCTTTACACTATAAAAAAACATTCTGGCACTTTTCTTTGACACCTTTAATACTGAAGTTGGACACTAGAAATTATTACCACTAAAATTTGGACTTTAACACAGCCTGCCTACAAAATTTATACTACAAAAAAAGTTCACACACAGAAGAAAAATCTGAAAAAAAGATCCTGTAGTCCTGTAATGGACTGAGGAAAGTCAGATCAATTGGTGTTTCACAGCCCATAATATACAAATGCATTGAACAACATGTATTCAGATAATTTTCCTGAGATCTTTGTGAAAAATTATAAGAAGGAACTTCCAAGCAGATTACCCTAAACTTAGTATAGAGTAAAGGTAAGCAAATATCTGGATTCCCAGACATAATTTAGTCCAGATTTGACAGGTCTTGGTACAGTGGTTTTTGATTTGGACCTTGTCTAATGTGGTTTACATGTAAAAACAAAAAATAACAAAAAAATTTAACTCGCCCTTATTTGTATTTTCACATATAATAAAGGTTTCATAAATCTGAAATTGTTTTAAAGAAACTTTAGCCTCTCAAGATAATCTAGTCCAGATTTGACAGCTCTAGGCATAGTGGTTTTTAACCTGGACCTGTTCAAATGTGTTTTAGGCCAACATGTGGGAAAAAGAAAATGATAAATCATCCTGTGTAGTATTTCTACAAATAAAATCAAGATTTTACCTAAAATGCTTAACAGCTTTCATAACAGTAAAAGGAGCAAAAAATGTTGGATCAGTCATTCCAATGTAACTTTTCCCTTAAATACCGAATTGGAAGCTGCAAATCAGAAGCTAACAGTGTTGTCTTTTTCTTTAATTCCAAAAAAAATCCAAGCTGAATGGCACGCTAGCTAGGTAGCATTTATAGGCTTGTCAAGCGTACTGTGTCTGTGGACTGTTTATTTAAATCAGAAACTTAAAAAAAAAATTGAATTACTTTGGCATTGTTGTCATTTTAGCAAACAGGAACAAGAGCGATGTGGTCATGACTGGAGACTTTTGCAAAAACAGACTTTTCCAAAGGGCATTTTGAAATTTGTAAAATCTGTAATTAATTAAACAGAAATGCACTACAATCCTCGCTACCTCATTGTCAATGTTACTTATTCTGTCAGAATACAATCCTGCTGAGATGAAAATAAAAAACAGAATTCATTATAATCAACTATATACAGTCTATGGTTGAGTTTTTATAATTTATAATTTCATGTCACAATAAATTGGTTCCTTTGTATTTGTTCATATGATTATGTGCTTTTTATTACTTTTTTTTGTATTTTATCTCATCTTTTTATCCTCTCATAATTGTGACTTTTTATCTCCTAAACCTTTTTAAATTTGATTTAAGTTTTCTTTTTTTATGGGGAAATGGACTTCCATAGTAAACAGGTCATTAAGGAGTTGAAATATGTGGGTGCAGTCCTGGCAGACGTCCCCATTCTAAGGTATATATAATCTGACTAAACAATAAGAACACGTTGTGTGCATGAGATACATTGTAAACAATACTGCGTAGTCAAAACATTTCGTGTTCATCGAAGGTATATTTCATGAGGAAGAAACTAATTTATGGCTGCATCAGTTCCACTATAGATTCAAAACTGAAACATTAGAAACATTAAAGGTACTGAAATGCAAATTTCAGTTCCCTCTGTAAGAAGTCAACATTATTTCCATGCATTTGTCAAGTTTAATGTAATTATGTGCAGTTAATAATTGCATGCTTTTTCTTCAAGAATGGAGCAATTTTGTTGAAGTATCTTATTGTCCTGTAGCGCCATCATTACTCCTCCAAGAAAGGGTGATGCATTATAACATACAATTTTAACACACTATAAAAAATGTTTTCCTTTAACAAATCTAGGTAGCCATTGGAGATCCCTGAATTTCTTTATGATTACATGTATTTGTTTGTTGAATTTAGATCAGTCGTGTTTAAGAAAGTTTTAAATCAGTAGAATACATAACACACATACATATTGTAAATTACCACATTGTAATCATCATAAGTGTCTGTGTTTTGTTATGCTCTCAGGGCATCTGGAACATTTTCAAAACCATCAACATTCAAAGTCGAAGTCAGTGCTGCAGGGGGAAAATTCGTCATTATAAATCCTCCTTGTAATGTAGTAGTCTTGACAAAGGCCATCCTCTGTTTTTTTTCAGGCTTTTAGTTGAATGTCTACCCTCTTAAGGTCTGTACAGGGAACAATGAGCGAAGCTCATATTTGACAAGTTATATCTGCCACTTAGCCCCCACCAACCAGATTTTGAGTTGGGAGAGAACAGCCTCATGCTTGTTTAAGATTTGTCTTCAATATAGCTGTACCGTTTCTTTCTCTGTACCTCAGTAAGGTAAGATCTATTAGTCAAGTTTCATATTCAGTTCCTCACGCTAAGGTGCCAAATCCTCAGTGTGATTTGGTGTGGCACAGTAGTACATAATGGTGTGAAACTTCACACTTTCTATTGCCAGCAGGTGGCGCTATGACATTAAGTGTTTGTTCATATACAGTGAGGAATAAGTATTTGAAATAAATAGTTAAAAAATCATACATTGTGGTTTCTGGATTTTTTTTTAAGATTATGTCTCTCACATTGGACATGCACCTACGATGACAATTCCAGACCCCTCCATGATTTCTAAGTGGGAGAACTTGCAAAATAGCAGGGTGTTCAAATACTTATTTTCCTATGTGTATTGTTAGTGTGTCTGGCAATGTAGCTAGGTGGCACTGTGTCCCTGTGTATATAATACTTATTTTACACTACTAACCCTGATGATTTGTCTCTGGCTCCTCTGGCATCACCTTGTGGTTCCTTGAGTGTACTGCAGATAAACCTCAGGTTGGAGCTATAGATGTTATGACTTTATGACCATCCAGTAAATTGACCCAAAGATTTTTTTTTTTTTATACAATGTTTCCAGTCTCTAGGTATGACGAGACAAAATGGCTTGCTGTTGTACAGATATAGCAGCCTGTATACATGGTTCCTTTTTCTCTGTTGAATCTGGTTATATCATATTTTAAATGATTCAATAGGAATTTCTCAATATGGTTGCTAAATGTGTCTTAATTTCTGCACTGCCCTTATCCCCTGCCCCCAGATGTGTGACTCCTTACTACTGATCCTGCCAGCAAAACCCTCTTCAAAAATCAATACTAAAGAGTTTAATTTGTTGTTTCTCTTTTGAAACCCTTCAGATAAACTACAGCGTTACTTGTGCTCATGGGCTGTGCTTTGGCTATTTACTTTGTATCAAAAAGCAGATTTATATGATTCCATGTTAAGGTGCTGTAAATTGAATCCAATGATCATTTCTATATGGAGGTTCTTGCAAGAACTAATGATGCGGATGAAAATAAAACTGGTAAAACATAAAGGCAAAAGTAGGTCTCCTTCTAAAGAGGCTGGAAATAGCAACATTTACTATGGCAGAGTATAAATTCAGTGACACAAAACCATGGGACTAGTTTCTATTCCAGCTTTCATTCTACTTTTACTTTGTATTGTAAAGACGACTGTCTTGTGAAAACAGCCTGCCTACAAAAAACAGAGTCTGAAGAAAGTATAGACAGGCCAGTCTGTGACAAATTCATGTACATGAGATAAAACTAAATAAAACTTAAATGATCCCTTAATGAAAAGAAGGAAGTAAGATCAAATGAAGTTTCATAGCCCATAATATCCAAATTTTACAACATTTATTCAGATAATTTTCCTGAGATCATCTGTGGGAAAGATTGCAAGAAGGAACTTTAAAGCAGATAATATATAAAATAAAGGTTTTCTTCATTTACTTCACTATGTACCATGCCAAATTCCAAAATGCAGTAAGATATCAAATCAGTATCATCAAATAGTATCTAAAAGCAGTTAGAGAAATGTTTTGATATTTTGACATTGAAAGAACTGGGTCATCCAGGCAGACTGGTTGACTCATATTCTTAGTCCCACCCTGAAAACAGAAATTTGGAGATATTATGACATTGTATGTTGTATATTTAATATCACTGACTTAAGTTCCCAAAAAGTTAACATAACAAATCCACTCACCTCATTTTAAAGTGTGTTGTAATTGAGAGGTTTCCAGGCAAATCTCTGACAGTAAAACACAGTCTGCATAGAGATGACAAATCAAATGTGATCACTACTGAGCATCCATAATCTTAACAAGTTTACAACCTAATAGTCGGTTACTTACTCCACATTTGAGGGCGGTCTTGATGTCTCTGCACCTGTATGTTGTCAAAGTGCATGGGTCTGAGAGTGAAAAAGCAGGAGCATTTTAATTGATTACTTGACAATCGATTAATCATCCTTTTTTCAAGTAAACATTTGGTTTGAACTTGAGGATTCATTATTTGAAGACAAAGGCCTGCACACACATCTTACAAAGAGAAGCAGACTGACCTATCAGAGGAGCCTCTTGCCCTTCACACAGGTGGATAAGAGCGCAGATGGCCTGAGGAGTGGCATAGCCTAGGATTGCGTCTAGCACCGTCTTGCCAAACTTGCCAATGACAGCCTCACACTGATCCCGGTGGGAGGAGGGCAAAATGTGACAGATTTCTTCCAGCAGCTTGATCACAGCATCCTGCAGAAGAAACCGAGAGAAAGGTAAGCATGCATCATGTTTCCAGCATTGGTATCTGGAGGAATTTAGGTGTCTATTTGCATGTATGTGTGTGTGTGAGCAGAACAAAGAGATGTTGTGTTTGTTCATGTGCATGTGTTTCTTCACTGCATGCGCATGACACACCTCTGTCCTTTCTTTAGGCAGCAGACCCTCCAAAGTCTTTAAAAGAAAAATGCAGAAGGAGCATTGTGTTGAAGGCTGCACCTGATTGATAGACACAAACAGCAGAGAGAGTAAAGCACAAACCTTCCTCATAGATATTATTCTTTTCAAGCTGTACTTTACTGACATTTTCACTTGTTACAGCGACCTGAAGGGCCTCCTTGACAAAATAGCGGAGCATCTTCTCCTGCTTGTCACAGGAGCCACACAGCCCAATGATTTTGCAGACCTCTGCTGGTTTCTACAAAGAGACAGGAGAACAGACTGCTCAATAGCATCAGAAACACAAAGACAGACTACAGAACACACCACTATTATTTTACTCCTGATATATCTCTGATGATAAATCCAGCGTGCAACTTACTACAATGCTAGTAATGAAGTTGATGGCCAGTGGAAGCATCTTCTCCACCTCATCTTTGCAGAATTTGCCAGCTGGCCCAGGCAGGTGGGCACACAGACTGTCAATGCCATCCATGATTTTTTTCTGAAATAAAACACTGTATTAGGTGTTTGGTCCTCAGGACAATTGAGTTATTATGGATGAGTCAGTGCAATGACTACTACATGAATCCAAACACCAGTAGACTTTGCAGCTTTAAATTTGGAGTTTGGCGCTTTAAATTGATATATTCACAATTTAAGGAGATGTAGATGCTACAGAACATTAAATTGGTAATGAGAGAGTGGTCAAACAATGTCAGTTTGATATCAACAACAGGTGCAATGCAAAACCAGTAGCACCAGAGTTTCAGCTTTTGTCTTTGAGGCAAAAACCTAGGCTGCCTAGAATAAAAAGCAATATAAAATATATAATATAAAATATATTATAATATATATAATATAAAAATGTAGGTATATATGATTGAACATAGGGGACACTGGGGATGGTTTTTCCACAGGTCAGTTGTAACACATCCAGTTTCTCCAATCAGGAACAATCAGGGAAAAATAACACACTGTGGCAGGCACATATAGTTAGTTAGTTTTAGATGAAAAAACAATGATTTTGAGGTTAAATTCTTGAGGTTTAATAGAGATTTTGTCTAAAATTGGAATACATTTTTATTTGTTTTATTAAATTTCATGTCACTTTTCATGACTGGTGCTGTCACCAGTTCCCATAACTTTCAGCCTCCAGTCAATCACATGCTGCCTAACAGGTAGTTAATTAGCTATTCTTAGCTTATAAGAAACAAAAGCGAGAAAACTATCTCGATAGTCTTTCACTGAGGAACATCTTAAGGGTTACAAAGCTGTTGAGGTATTTGAATTTTAATGCTGGCCTCTGCTTTTAACACCAGGTTTCAATTGAATGCCAAATAAAAATCCAAGTTAAGTAGTGGGCTAGCTAGGTAGCATTTGTAGGCATTCAAGGCATGTCAAGTGTATTGTGTCTGTGGACCATGTTTAGTAAAAGCATCAGCTATTTTTTTATGTGTTATTTTGGAATTGTTCTGGCTATAGCTTCGTTGAGCTGTGTGACTGCTGAGCAGGCCAAGAGAGGCTGCAGGCTTGTGATTGGCCAAAGAGCGATGGGGCTGTAAATGGAGACATTGTCAAAACAGACCTTCCCAAAGGCCATTTTGGAATATCAATTTCTGTAATTACAAAGAAATCATGCTGCGATGAAAATAAAAAACAAACTTCATTATAATGAGAAGAGTTCTGATCATTTATAAAGCTATCCTTACTTTGTATTTGTTCATACATGTTGTTCATTCATGTCTTAATTGTGTATTAATTGTGTATATATTTGTTTTATGTTCTGGATGTATCTTGTTGATGTCTTGTTATGAGCACACTGAAGCAAATCCCTAACAACTTTCACCGAGTTGTATGGCAATAAAGTATTGAAATTTGAAATTTGAATTTGAAATTTGAAATTATGCCTTTATTTACTTAATGTTGGTGAATTTGGAGTTCTATGAACCCCTAAGGGGCTTCTAACCATTCAAATGTGATAGTTTCAGTTTTACATGTTTAAAAGTGAAGTAAATAGCATTTGTTTTTTGGTGCTCATAATGTAGCATAGCAAAATTACATTTTACAAACCAGGCACAGATAACAGTTTTCACCAAAATTATGTGAGACTCAACATAGTTAATAAAGTTCTTATAAATTATCCAATTTAAACATTCTCTCTTTGGTCTCTCTCTGAGGTGCTGCACAGACCAGATTACGATCAGAGGAAGAAGGATGTTTGAAGTCAGCTGAGAATCAGAAACTGTATGTGAAATTTCATTTCAACTTTTGTTAGACAGAAAATAGGAAGTGGCTATGCACCCATTACAAAAATGGACCCCACCTTTAGTTCCTGTGTGTGGGTATGTATGTGTATTTCACCGTATACACAAATGATTCGCATTTTTGAATGTGCTTCAACTGATAAAAGAATAGGTGAATAAAACTAGGAATTTGAAGCATTTCTTTATTTGATAAAGGATTCAACCGCTGACCTCAGCAAACACTTCAGCTATCTTAATCTTGATTTATAAATATGGACATTCACAGTATCAGTAATAATCAGTAAGCAAATATCAATCCAGTGGAATGTGTTTGCTGCTTAGTCGGCTACTGTACTCACCTGGAGGTCTGCATTGGAAAACAGGTCAGCAAGGAGTTGAAATATTTGGGTGCAGTCCTGGCAGACGTCCCCATTCTGAATAAAAGGTCAAACAATGAAAATAAATGAATACCGTAAACAGATTTAATAACTTACACTTACCAGTGCCTCATACTAAGTTACTGTGTGCATGAGATACATTTATAATGTATAATTAGTGTTCATCTAAAGTGTATTTCCTGAGGAAGAAACTTATTTGTGGCTGGATCAAGTTCCACTATAGATTCAAAACTGAAACACTGAAGGTACTTCCTGATTTTGAAGAAATGCAAATGTTAGTTCCCTCTGTAAGAAATCAACATTATTTCCTTGCATTTGTCACATTGTTTTAATTTAATTGTGTTGAGTTAATGATTGCATGCTTTCTCGTAAAGAATGGAACAATTGTGTATCATATTGTCCTGTAGTGCCATCATTACTCCTCCAATAAAGGGTCATGCAATAAAGATACAAATTTAGCACACAATATACAAAGTGTTTTCCTAAAACAAATCTAGGAAGTCATGGGAGATCCCTGAATTTGTTTATGATTACATGTGATTTTTTCTTCCATTGAGATCTGAGTCATGTTTCAGGAAGTTCTCAATCAGAACGATACATAACAAACACATCATATTGTAAACGAGCACATCATAATCACCATCACATGTGTTTGTGTTTAGTTATTTATGTTTCGAGTGAAAAATATATATGTTATTACAAGAAATCAAAACTCAAACCTACTGCTCTCAGTGAATCAGGAACATTTTGCAAACCATCAACATTCAAAGCCGAAGTCAGAGCTGCAGGGGCAAAAGTTCATCATTATAAATCCACCTCCACGTAACTCGTCACTTGACTTTTCTACTATTCACTTCTTAAATCATCATTATTCACATCATAAATCATCACAATTAATTATAGGCTTACCACAGCCTTCAAGACAAATGAAGAGAAGCAAAGCAGTCTTAAGCAAGGCCATCCTCTGTTATTTTCAGGCTACTTCAGTATCTAATGTCTTCCCTCCTGAGGTCTGTACAGGGAACTGTGAGTGCAGCTTATATTTGACAGGGCCCACCTGACCACTTATAGCCCCCACCAACCAGATTTTGAGGGGGGTGAAAACAACCTCATGCTAGTGTGATAAGATTTTTCTTCAATATAGCGGAACCTCTCTCTGCCCTTCAGTAAGCTAATATTAGTGAAGTTTCATATTCAGTTCCTCACATCGAGGTGCCAAAACTTTGACATTAAAACTCAAATGTGTTAACAGATATACTGTAGATATTTTAAATGTGCTGTAGCTGCTTTGTGTCACATCATCCCTCCTGTAGTTTGGTTCATTCTAGCTGTGAATACTGACATAGATTTAGCAGTTTTGTCTGTATAATATTAGCTGCTCCACTACAAACGTTCACTGAAGTATATCTCAGGACAGTCAGAGTCAGTCTAATGGTGAAAAGAGCCTTGTTGTCTTGGCCCTGTTATGGTGAAAAACAGCAGCACGACTCTACATCATCTCTCTCTAGTTCTTTTTAAAATTATAACTTATTATAAGTATACTACTGTGTGCTCACATTGACACTTCACAACACGATATACAACACGGAGAAATTGTACTGTATCAACAAATAGATCAAATATGTAAGGCAGTCAGTACCTTTGGATTGGTTTTTTGAACATACCTAAACCTAATGTTTATGCTTTCATAACTGTTTACCTCTGGTTGTAGGTCATTCTTTGACAGTTTACTTGTACATTTAAAGTCCCGACAATGTGTAGCGGTGAAGATTTTTTGTTTTGAGGATTTCAAGCCATGTTTTTGGACATGCACATTTTACTGGTGACTCCTAGTGGAGACACTGTGGCAGAGAGCAATGCATGCAGCTACCCCCCTGTCCCATTGATCTGATCTGGGGCTAGTAAGATGAAGGGGCTGAAAGAAACACTGAGTGCACCAGTTTTATTGTATCGTAATTTTTTATACAAAGCAAAATCATTTGCCATTATTAAGTTGCAAAATGGTTGAAAGGCAGGGTTGACTCTGGACAGGTCGCCAGTCCATCGCAGGGCCACACATAGAGACAACCACTCACACTCACATTCACATCAAATGACAATTTAGAGACACCAATTAACCTTGTCTGCATGTCTTTGGATGGGGGTAGGAAGCCGGAGCACCCGGAGAGAACCCACACGGACACGTGGAGAACATACAAACTCCACAGAGAAAGGCCGGGGCAACCGGGGTTTGAACCCATGACCTTCTATCAATGCTTACCACCTCACCACCGCGCCGCCCAGGAAATTATCAATGTTTTTTTATTTATTTTTGCATTTTGAGATGACGAAGTGTCAAGAATAAAGTGAACCTAATGAGAATAAAGCTGAAGTGCTATTTGAAGAATAAAGTTGAAATGTCAAGATTAAAGTTGAGTACACTTCTGCCTTCTGCTCTGCCATCATACAGCTCAGATAGATTCCTATAGGCTACTTTCCATTTTCTTTTCAACCCAGACGCCTAGCTCTGCCTGTTTGTGAGGTCTTAGCTCCACCTTTTTTTCAGTTACAGAACATTATTTTGTTGCATGCAGATCTTCTTTTATTATGAGCATGGCCCCCACTACCAAACTAGTTGATCTGTTATATCTTAGACCTATAATGAAATATTTTAGTGTTAATAATTTTAGTTGTGAAATCATTGACTGCTCACCAATGTTCTGTGCTTGATGTGTATGTTCACATTTACTATAGCCTGTTGTTTCATCTGAATAAAGCAGATTAAAGTTATCTCATATGTTATACCAGATTTGATCAGATTATATAATGTCAGTAATGTTGTGTTAGTAACAGTTAATGTGATTATTTTACAATGAGAACACAAGACATGAAGGCAGAAGTTGGTGTCAGTAGAAAGAGGACGTAAAAACGATCACATCCTCAGAATCCTCATGAGAGTTTCCTATTCTGGCTTTCATTACCTTTGTGTGGTGTAAAGAACAAGTGGTGATGCAGATAACAGTATTACCTCAAACATCTTTACATGGGCATTGGGCAGTAATGCAAAGTCTTTTGTATAAAAGTATTTCTTATTCCTGATATATAACCTTATGATAAAAGTTCAAAGCCAGATTGTTTTGCCAGATTCACAAAAAATCATATAAATAGTTTAGTACAAACTTAGAATCATAGTTACTAACTACAAATTTTAAAAATCTAACCAAGCACAGTATTTGCCAAAGTGTTACAATAATTATTTTTTATTCAGTATGTTTTTAACATCCCTTTTATCTGAAGATCAAATCATCATCATCATTTTGTTTATGATATTTTGTCAAGCTTAAAGTTATGGGCAATGTAGGCTAGATATATAACGCAAAGTCACAAATTGCAGTACCACAAGAGTAGCAATTTGTGAAGAGAATTACAGGGCATACTGGCACATTTATCAAACAGTTAAACAAATGTTTGTCATTTGGTGTTGTAAGATCTGGGTCATCCATGGAGGACTGCATTTGATTCATCATTTTAATTCCAACCTGAAAAGAGGTGTTTTACATGGTGGTGAATGTTTCAATGAGTATCACATTTATCAAAACATCATCATAAAATTCCAGCCATAAAGGATAATCTTGGGTCTTATTTTCACGTGTTTTGGTGTCAAAATGACAAGCAGGTATAAAGAGTTTTGGAATCTGTGCACTAGATGGCTACAGCCGGCAGCCGTGAAATGGCTGCAGTTGTTTGCTGCATATTCCTTCAGTTGTGCTTGTCAAAATTATGTCGACAAAAAGTGCTTCATTTTGCCACAGACAGACTGCCCAGACTGGAGCCCGTATTCACAAAGATTTTAAGAATTCTCTCAGAAAACTTTTAATTTAGCTTAAAAACTTTTACGTAGGAGTCTCAGCTTAAGAGCGATCAGGGACTTATCTGAGAGCAACTCTGAGCAAAGAAAAGACAAAATGTATTTCATCTTAGTGAGGAGACTCCGTTGCTATGTATGACACAGTCTTTTGAAGACTGTGATTGATTGGTTGTCCAAGAAGAAAAAGAGTGATTTCATGTAAAGGTTCTAATTCAAGCCTTCACTTTGGAAATCACATGCGTAATATTTCCTGTTTGACCGTTCTCACACACACACATTATATATGTGTACATAAATCCTGTTTTTTATTTACCTTGCTGTTAATTTCCTATAAGATATTTGATTGGCTTAGAATGATAAAAAACTGTTTTTATCAGGCTGAGACGAGAGTTTGGAACTACAGACCTTATATAATAATCTGGTTGTACCAGAGTACAAGAGTCTGTGAAAATAAAACGAGAACATTTTCTTCAAGAAATTGCCAAGAGGGCACTTGGATCCTTGAACAGTACCATAGAGGGGACCTCCATGCGGTGGACCTGTCTTTCCCTGAATTTTTTTGTATCTCTTAAAGACTTTTTGTTTCTTTCAAAATGGAAATTTTTAACATCATTGTTAGTAATATTTAAACATTTCTCTGTGATACAAATATTATAAAAATATTCATGGCCACTTTATTGAGAATTTACAGTCATACCTGTTATTCAGAAATAACTTGGATGCGTGCACAAATATCAAGGACTGCAGTATTAGCAGCAAAAGGTACTTTATCCAGGGTTCAATTATATAAAATGTCTTATTACACTAGTGCACTCATTTAAACTTTCTCTTAGGGGAATTCAGGTTTGTCTGTGGTGGTTGGTCATTTTTATGACCTTTGTGAAATGGTGAAGTAGATCTTTTTAAAGGGCCTTGATCTTTATCTTATTTTGTATTTGCTATTCATAATTATAAATTAGGACTAAAATGCCCAGTAGCAAGATCTTTTTTAATTTTTTTGTAAGTAATCACTAAAACAGGTTTATCAACTTTTACTAAACCTTTGGAATAATTCTGTCCCCAAATATTGTGAAATGATATTGGCCAGTTATTACAACCACAGGATTTCTATCAATTTTGCAATGCACTTGTCACTCTCCAGACACTATAATTTATACCATTTATACTAAAAGTGTACAGCATTTCTGTCCATGTGGACTCACACACAAAATCAAAAGTAAAAGGAGCGCTATCCGTCTGACCAGAGAGCAGCGGACAGTACAGCAGGTAAGATATGCTAGCAATTTAGCTATAACAGGCTAACTGTTGCTGACATGCATGAGTTACGTTAGTCATGCAGGTTTTAAAAATGTAGCAAACCCCGCTGTGGGCTGTGTGAATAAACTGTAAAAATAAGGTGTAGGCTGTGTTTTTGATTAACAGCACCATACTGGGTGATGACAGGTGTGTCTTCACAGTGTTTGTGTGCTCTGAAAAACACGTCTCCTTTTGTTTTTTCACTTCCCTGTGTTTTGAGTCTTCTTGTCTGTCCCTGTGATTGTTATTGTCCCATGCTCAGTCTCCTGGCTCCTGCTCAGCTGCATCTCTACACACATTCACTGGGTGGAATCAGCTCTGTATTATGTGAGGTTGATGGGTTCATAAGTTCATAACACAGGTACCCCCTTACATATTGTTAGGGTGTAGCAGTAGGGTTTGTTTTTTTTGTTTCTTCATGTATTGTTCTGTAATAATTTTGCTTCTTGGTATTGTTTAATTATGTATTGTGCACCAGTGTCCTGTACACAAGCAGGGCATTGTTAAAAGTAAGCGTTAGTTCCCACTTTTACCACAAGAAGGAGTAAACTGTTAGTGAGTTATGTTAGAAGCAGATTCAACACAGCAGTGCATTGCTGTAACGTGATTCTAAACAGACCGTGCTGAAAACATTGTACTGATCTGTCTGAGTATGTTGCAGGTAAGCAGACATATTATATGAAAGGAATGTACACATGTACCTAGATGTAAATAGTCATGGTAGAGTGGTAAAGTAGACCTTTCAGTTCCACTGAGCATGAAACCTTAACCTAGCAGCTAATATAAATTAACTGTTGCCAATAACATTAAGACCTTGTGGAGGTACATGTGAGAAATTGTGTCTTTAAAGCCTGTAACATGGTTGTACATGCAGGTGTAGAAAACAGAAGCTACAATATTAATCTTTATACATTCAGATTCATTCTTTATTGTCCTCAATGGAGGAAATTTGTTTTCACAGTCTGTACAAAGAGCCCCTTCAATATGAATTCTAAACACAAACTACGCATAGTACACAC
>JAPMOB010251855.1:0-13273 GCA_029875015.1 Lepomis gibbosus
GATATTGAAGGTCCGAAAGGTGGATTTGAAATGCCTAAAATCAAAATGCCATCATTTGGATTCAAAGGTCCAAAAGTGGAGGGTCCAGATGTTGATATTAACCTTCCCAAAGCTAACTTTGATTTTAAAGCACCTGACGTTGACATCAAAGGACCAGATTTTGACATTGAGTCCCCAAGTGGTAAAATCAAAGGACCTAAATTCAACATGCCAAACATTTCAGGACCAAAACTTTCCATGCCAGATGTGGATTTCAAGCTGAAAGGTCCTAAACTCAAAGGTGATGTGGATATGTCAGTGCCAAAGATCGAAGGAGACATTGAAACGCCTGACATTGACATCAAAGGTCCACAGGTTGATATCAAAGGGCCTAAGGGAGGATTTGACATGCCTAAAATCAAAATGCCATCATTTGGATTCAAAGGTCAAAAAGTAGAGGGTCCAGATGTTGATATAAACCTTCCCAAAGCAAACGTTGACGTTAAAGTACCTGATGTTGACATTAAGGGGCCAGAGATTGACGTTGCAGGCCCTGATGCAAAACTCAAAGGACCCAAAGTCAAAATGCCATCAATNTCAGGACCCACAATGCCAGATTGGGATTTAAGTCTGAAAGGGCCCAAAATAAAGGGAGATGCCAATGTGTCAGTTCCAAAGATTGAGGGTGACATAAAAGCTCCTAAGGCAGATATTGCAGGAACAGATCTTGACATTGATGGTCACAAAGGAGGATTTAAAATGCCTAAATTCAAAATGCCTTCCTTTGGGATGAAAGGCCCAAACATTGAAGGGCCAGATGTTGATGTCAGCCTCCCAAAAGCTGATATTGATATGAAAGCCGCTGAAATGGACATCAGAGGACCAGATATTGACATTGACGGTCCAAGTGGAAAAATCAAAGGACCCAAATTCGACATGCCAACCATTTCAGGACCGAAACTTTCCATGCCAGATGTGGATTTCAAGCTGAAAGGTCCCAAACTAAAAGGTGATTTGGATTTGTCAGCACCAAAGATAGAGGGAGACATTGAAACACCTGAGATTGACATCAAAGGTCCACAGATTGATACTGAAGGTCAGAAAGGTGGATTTGAAATGCCTAAAATCAAAATGCCATCATTTGGAATTAAAGGTCCAAAAGTGGAAGGTCCAGATGTTGATATAAACCTTCCCAAAGCAAACATTGACGTGAAAGCACCTGACATTGACATTAAAGGACCAAATATTGACATTGATTGCCCAAGTGGTAAAATCAAAGGACCCAAATTCAACATGCCAAATATTTCTGGACCAAAACTTTCCATGCCAGATGTGGATTTCAAGCTGAAAGGTCCCAAACTAAAAGGTGATGTGGATATGTCAGTTCCAAAGATCGAAGGAGACATTGAAACACCTGACATTGACATCAAAGGTCCACAGGTTGATATCAAAGGGCCTAAGGGTGGAATTGACATGCCTAAAATGAAAATGCCATCATTTGGATTCAAAGGTCCAAAAGTAGAGGGTCCAGATGTTGATATAAACCTCCCCAAAGCAAATATTGACGTGAAAGCACCTGATGTTGACATTAAGGGGCCAGATATTGACGTTGCAGGCCCTGATGCAAAACTCAAAGGACCCAAAGTCAAAATGCCATCAATATCAGGACCCACAATGCCAGATTGGGATATAAGTCTGAAAGGGCCCAAAATAAAGGGAGATGCCAATGTTTCAGTTCCAAAGATTGAGGGTGACATAAAAGCTCCTAAGGCAGATATTGAAGGACCAGATCTTGACATTGATGGTCACAAAGGAGGATTCAAAATGCCTAAATTTAAAATGCCATCCTTTGGGCTGAAAGGCCCGAATGTTGAAGGGCCAGATGTTGATGTCAGCCTCCCGAAAGCTGATATTGATATTAAAGCCCCTGAAGTGGATATCAAAGGACCAGATATTAACATTGACAGTCCAAGTGGAAAGATTAAAGGACCCAAATTCAACATGCCAAACATTTCAGGACCGAAACTTTCCATGCCAGATGTGGATTTCAAGCTGAAAGGTCCCAAACTAAAAGGTGATGTGGATATGTCAGCGCCAAAGATTGAAGGAGACATTGAAACACCTGACTTTGACATTAAAGGTCCAGAGGTTGATATCAAAGGGCCTAAGGGAGGATTTGACATGCCAAAAATCAAAATGCCATCATTTGGATTCAAAGGTCCAAAAGTGGAGGGTCCAGATGTTGATATTAACCTTCCGAAAGCAAACATTGACGTGAAAGCACCTGATGTTGACCTTAAAGTGCCAGACATTGATGTTGCAGGCCCTGATGGAAAACTCAAAGGACCAAAAATCAAACTGCCATCAATATCAGGACCCACAATGCCAGATTGGGATATTAGTCTGAAAGGGCCCAAGGTGAAAGGAGATGTCGACGTGTCAGTTCCAAAAACTGAGGGTGATGTAAAAGCTCCGAAGGTCGATATTGAAGGACCAGATGTTGACATTGATGGCCACAAAGGAGGACTCAAAATGCCTAAATTTAAAATGCCATCCTTCGGAGTGAAAGGTCCAAATGTTGAAGGGCCAGAAGTTGATGTCCGCATGCCAAAAGCTGATGTAGATATCAAAGCACCGGATGTTGACATTAAAGGACCAGAGGTTGATATAGAAGGACCAGATGCTAAACTGAAAGGACCCAAATTCAGCATGCCAACCATTTCAGGACCGAAAATATCTATGCCAAATGTGGATTTCAATTTGAAAGGTCCCAAACTCAAAGGTGATGTGGATTTGTCAGCTCCAAAGATTGAAGGAGACATTAAAACACCTGATGTTGATATCAAAGGACCAGAAGTCAACATTGAAGGACCTAAGGGTGGATTTGAAATGCCTAAAATCACAATGCCATCATTTAACATGAAAGGTCCGAAAATGGAGGGTCCAGATGTTGATATAAACCTTCCCAAAGCAAACATTGACGTGAAAGCACCTGGTGTCCATATTATATCCCCAGAGATTGACATTGAAGGCCCTGATGCAAAAATCAAAGGACCGAAATTCAACATGCCATCCGTTTCAGGTCCAAAAATATCCATGCCAAATGTGGATTTCAATCTGAAAAGTCCCAAACTCAAAGGAGATGTGGATGTGCCAGCTCCAAAGATAGAGGGAGACATTAAAACCCCTGGCATTGACATCAAAGGTCCAGAGGTTGATACTGAAGGGCCAAAGGGTGGATTTGAAATGCCTAAAATCAAAATGCCATCATTTGGCTTCAAAGGTTCGCAGTTGGAAGGCCCAGGCATTGATGTCAGCCTTCCCAAATCTAATATTAATGTTAAAGCACCTGATCTTGACATAAACCTAAAAGGCTCCAAAGTCAAAGGAAAGATGGATGCATCAGTGCCCAAAGTGGAAGGAGATATCAAAGGTCCAAATGCTAACATTGCAGTGCCCACCATCACTATGGAAGGTGTGTCTATTGACCCTGTAGATACAGGTGTAACATTTCCCAAGTTCAAAGGTCCTAAGTTTGAAATGAAATCCACAGAAGTGGAGGGGCCTGAATCCATTGTTAAGACACCCACGTTTAGTATGGGAGCAGAAGGTTCCAAAAAAGAAGTTAGTCTCCCAGATACTGAAGCAAGTCTTGATGTCCCTGATATTGACATCAATGTAAAGGGGAAAAAGGGGAAATTTAAACTTCCTAAAGTCAAAGGAAAGGCAAAGAAACCTGATGTTGACATAGAAACACCAGCTGTAAACCTGGATGTAGACACCCCTAATATTCATGTCAAAGGCAAAAAGGTAAAGAAGCCCCTTTTTGGTAAGCTTAATTTTCCTGATGTAGAATTAGATATCAAATCACCAAAAACGAAAGGCGATGGATCGTTATCAGAAGGAATGAAATCATCTGACATAGATTTGCCATCTGCTAGCTTGAACACGGCCATTGAGGGCTCTGGTACTGACAGTCCAAAGGTTCGTTTGCAAGGGCCAGATGTGAAATTAAAGACTCCTAATATTAAAATGTCAAATGTGAACATATCTACCCCTGATATTGATGCAAATCTAAACAGACAAGGAGAGGCAGGAATGTCTGCAGGTTTTAAAGGCAAAAACATAAATGTGAAAGGTGGTGCAGAGATTGATGCAAGTGTTTCAGGGGACAGTGCCACTGGTGACCTTCATTACCCAGAGGGTACTGTAACATTTCCCAAAATGAAGGTACCAAAATTTGGTATTGCCCTGCCTCAGTTGGAAGGACAGTATGGTGGAGGAAATGTTGAATCAGAACTTGCTGCTAGTGGAGACATAAACATTCCATCTCCATCTGTTAGCTGCCAAGTCAGTTCACAAAATATTGAGGTTCCCAGTCCAGAACTAAGGCACAGTGAAGGCAAAGTGAAAGTAAAGATGCCAAAATTTTTTGGTAAATCAAAGGCAAAGGGCAGTAGTGTAGGCGACCTTCGGGGACAAGAGGTAGAACTGAGCACTAGTGGAAAAGGCAGCAAGGTCTCTAAAGATGTAAGTGTACATACTGGTGAACTGATGGGTGGAAAATTTGAGGGTGACCCTGGACTCAGTGTGTCAACTAAAGGAAAGTCAGCCTCACTGGATCTATTTAAGAAATCAAGGCATCGGTCTTCTTCTCTCAGTGATGAAGGGGGGCTTGCAGTTAGTTCTCCTTCAGGTCACTTAGAAGCTGAGGGTGGCGATATTTCATTAGACCTTGGAGAAAGCAAGGTCAAAGGAAAGAAAAGCAAGTTGAAGTTTGGTACCTTTGGAGGTTTTGGTTCAAAGTCAAAGGGCTCATATGAAGTGACACTTGGTGAGGAGAGTGAAGCAGGAGTGGAGGGCAGTGCAGGTGTTTCTCTAGCCTCTAAAAAATCGAGATTGTCTTCATCTTCCAGCAATGACAGTGGTTCAAAAGGTGGTTTCAGGTTCCCAAGACTTGAACTATCTGTTTCACCAAAAAAAGATTAATTATGAGGCAAATTAAACTCTCTCATGTACATGCAAATGCATTCTCCTGAAAAGGCAAATTCATCAAATTGTTTAAAACCTGAGGGAACAAACAGACATCCTAGTTTTAATTATGACTATTATTTTCAGTAATTAGACAGGAGTGCATGAGATTGTTTAAATTCCCTTCAAACTGTAAATAAGATTAATTTGTATTGTAATAATAAATATTGCTTTTTGTACATAGACAAGATTTATTGAACATATGCCATCTCACCAAATTTTAAACAATAGTTTATAACAGGGTTTGTCATTTATTTCATTTTATTAAATGAATGTTGTTAATGAACGGGTGTGGTATATTTGTATCCAGGGACAGAACAGATAGTTAAAGTAGTTATTTTGAAGGAAATGCTGTTTATACACAAATACTAAACAGTTACATTTTTTACGTAAGAAATGATTTAATTTTCAAGCTTTGATATTATATAATCAGTGCAGAAGCATATTTACTCATCATAGAGCTGGTCCTTCATAACACATTCTAAAGAGTGGTGGTGTTGTATATACCATAATTGCAAAAACAATCACTGTTTAGAAACTGTCAACTCTGTCAATAGTTGTCAGTTCTTTTATTCACCCTTAAATTCTGTGCCATTTACCACAAATATGCATTTGCTTCATTTGTTTTAAATATGTTTTGTTTCTTTATCCTGTCATTTTTATTCTCAAATATTTTATGATACTTTATGATATTTCATTTCCTGTCACTCTGTCTTTTTACACACACCTTATGAGTAAGTAAAAAATAAACAGTCACTTTTTGATGTAATTTGTTTGCAAAGAAAATCTGTGTTGATAGAGAATTGATGGAGATAAAGCATGATTGTTTGGGTCTATTATTTTGTGTGCATTCTGCCAAACAAACTCAATAAAAAGATTTATAAAATGTTTAACGTTTCTTGAATCGGTATTTGTCAGTGCTTTAATTGTGTGATATGATGTGACATCAGCAATACTTGATTGGGTTTGTAAATGTTTGTTCCACATACACATAAGTACAGTCGTATTCATTTATTTTTCAATCAGTATCCTTCATGTTGCTTAACTAAGGTTCTCATGTGTCTAAGGCCATTATACACTTTAAATTATTCATACATTGAGATAAATTAAGTCAACCATTTATTAAACACACAATATGTGGTGGCCTTTTCACTCACATAAAAACATATATTTTAACAATGCCCTTATACGGTACATTCATAGGCCATAGCATACATATAGTAGGGTTGCAATTATCAGAAAGAGAAATGGAAAATAACTATAATGAATGGGATCTATTTCAAGATGTTGGGTAGGCCCCTCTAAGAGTATATTCTCACGGGTCCCCTGTTTTTATTCTCTAATATTAAACTGTACTGAATGTCATTTGAAACAGCAGAGATATTACAACAGGTAGCAGTTTAAAAAAAACGTATGGAATGTAACTGACAGGAGACAGGGCATCTAAAAGTAGCGAAAGCTACTTGCTGTGCCTTCTTCTCACAATAGTGGAGTACCCACTTTGTGGAGCCAGACATCTAATTTAGGTAAAGAAGAAGCAGCAGTGTGAGAACAAAACAAAGAATTATGAAGACATATGGCCTTTGCCTACGTAATATGTGTACCATTTCACTTACCAATTAGTATGTCATATCATATCCCCTCCACATCAGGCCACCAGGTGATCTCAATCTTCTGCTTTGTTATTCATCCATGAAATAACAGAAACAAGATCAGTCCACAGGAGAGTTAAAAACACACACAAAACACACACAGCGTTGGGCGGGCCCTCGTACATGTAGCGTGTCGGGGCGTGAGGCAGCGGCGTTGCATATTCTGGACCTCTGCCGTTGCGGGTATGAATTTGCTATGTACTTCGGATGCTGCATGAAGGTGATATATATATATATATATATATGTATATGTGGGTGAATGTCGGCATGTACATGTGTTCAGGGTGGGACTCTTGGCAAACGTGTAAAATTTGGTGCAGATCTGAGCATTTACAGCCAAGTTACTACAACTTGCTGTTTCATGGCGAATCATCGACGCCACGGACACGCCCATCAACGAAAAATCGCAGATAGCACAACTTTTCATCCTCAATGCCTTTAGAAGGCACAGCAGAAATTTGAAGTCGATCCGACTAAATCCCTAGGAGGAGTTCGTTAAAGTATGGAGTGTGTAAATCATCCCAAAATGGCCGCAAAATTCAAAACCTGTCAAGTTTAGGTTATGGGTTCTTGAGGCTTTTTTGTGCGTCTGGACTTGATGCATGTCCCCACCAAATTTCGTGCATGTAGGTTGAACGTGGGCGAGTGGCTAAATTTTTCCAATTTTCTAGGTGGCGCTAGCGAGCCATTTTGCCACGCCCATCCGCGAAACCCACAAAATACAAATTTGTTCACCACACATGTCATGCCGCCAAAATTTAGCTTACTTTGCAGAAAAAAGAAAAAAGAAAAGAAGTAGGGTGGAGGAGTAGGTGTTGTAGGAGGTGGAGAACAAGAATCTATGGCTTGTCTCAGACTAAAGACAGGACGCTTTGTTGCTGGTTATGTTGTACTGTACAGTACACTAAGGAATAAAAATGTGTGCAAATGTTTACATTTGTTATTTCTTTTGTGTTCATCATGTGAACAGTTTTCTGAGGGGGAGAACCACAACCATTACTTATAACCAGATTTTGTAGTATTGTTATGAATTTATCTCACCAGTGTGTAAAACTGTGTTGTAGAGTGTGTGTTTTTGAGGGCTTGTGTGTTATGTCTGAGGGCAATGTTTAGTTTTTCAGTAAGATTGAATGGTTTTGAGTAGAAAGCTTCATTTTGACCTGAAAACAAGAAGTTGTGGATTTGTATTTAGAGTTTCGAGAAAAAGATGCATCATTTTAAGAAATGTGTTTAAGCAATCGAGAAATATGCATACACTGTATATACTGTAATATGCCTAAATTAAGTGCTGTCTGCTGCATAGTTACTTTTTGCATGGTCAGCTTATCTTAAGATGCCCAAGCAGGTTTCACTGTCATATAACAGGACACTTCCACTTCTGTGACTGTCAAGAAGAGGTTGCATGTCAAGAAACATGGACAGTCGCAATATGAGTTATTACAGTTTGTAGTACAGTTGTGTTGTATAATTAAGATATTAGAATTTTACACAGAAGAAAAATGACTATTCATACACTATATGTGGATGTTTTACTTTTTATTGACATGGTTGACGTTAAATTGTCTAACGTAACAAAATATCATCACACTGTATATATTATCTACAATATAGCTCCAATTAGGCTTATATGTGGGAATGCAGATAAAGAATAGGATAAGTCAGGCAAAATAAAAACAATTTCAATCCCTTGAAATGCCTTCTGTCCTCTGTGCCAATGATGTGGGTCCTCTTACGGAAAAGGTTAAGCACGCCACCCAGTGGTTACACTGATTTGATAAATATAGTCTTTTTGAGTGCCCTTTTTTTGCAGTGAGTTAATTCTGCACTGTCAGTTTTCTTTTGAAACATTTATTACTGATTACTCTTTATTTGACGTTATACATAGGTCTACTTGAACTATCTGTAACACAGATATGGACTAGTGTCAAATAATGGTTTTAACAAGTAGCAGTTAAATACCATATTAAAACGCAATGCAATTCTTAATGCAAGTGCTCCAGAAACATGGTTTGTAGGGTAAGGCTTTGTGAAAGCAGTGTTTTGCCTCCATGAGGATGTGAACCTAGTGTTCCTGGTTTCTTGAATACCATTGTTGTTGTAGTCCAGAGGAAGGAACTTATGTGGAGTTTCCTTTAAAAGAGGAAAGTGCTCCCTTCCTTTTTGGAGAGACAAACATTTTTTTTGCTAAAAGAGGGACAAAGGAAAAGAAAAAGCTGGAACAATCCTGCACAGTTGAGATGTGTAAATTATTGGATTACATGCAGGTCGTCTTTATAGGCCATCCATTTTAGAAGATATTTCCACTGTCTGAATGGTGAGGAGTAACTCTTCAATTTCTCAGGTAAGAAGAAAGATTACAGATATGTTTTTCCACAACTTTTGTTGAAAATGTACATTTATTATACATTACTACAGATAAGGGCATTGTCAGAAAGAGAGATTTTCATTTACCCAGTAACATTAATCAGTTAAGATCCTCAGTAAAAAAAGGAGATTTTTTCACTATGCAATTTGGTTATGTCCTTGGTTACATTTAGATGGGACTAAAGCAGTGTATGCTTTAGATTCAGGAGGAAACAATACCCTTGTCTGCCGGTTCAGCCATAAATGGAACATTGAATGTAATTTTCTCATACATTTGAACTTGTCCTGCCTGATGACGGTGACAGTTGGCGGCATCTTGTTTCTGCTCCCCGGTCTTGAACATTTAAACACATCAGGTCAGCAATGGTACAGCAAAAAAGACATTCTTACATTTTAAAGTGTTGACTGCAGAAATTTAAAATCAGCATATGAGTGTGCACGCCATGTGTGTGCTGGTGAATATGTGAGCATGGGTTAGTGTGTGGGGTTGTGTTTGTCATTGCATTTAATTTGTTGAGCTATATGCTTTTGGTACACCTTTGAATATGAACAATTTTCAGTAATATATGAAAAATCACTGCCCAACACAGCATAAAACTTCTTTCTTTCCTTCATGTTTCCAAGAAGTATATAGCCTAATTGATATAGGATCTTAAAGTGGTAGCAGGGGGGGGATTCTAATTCATGCTTGTATCCGCCCTTTATCCAGAAGACACAGTATAACTCTGTGAATACAATGTAAAATACACAAACCTATTTATAATTCCTCTCAACCATTAGATAGCAGATTACATTACCAAATTTCTGACAACTCCAGCAAGGCATGAATTTAGTAGTTCATCATTTTTTCTTTTATGGTCCTTGGCTTTTCATTTATTTACATTCCATAATACACAACACAATCTTCCCATGATACATTTAATCTATAATACTGCAGGAGAAGTTTAAGTCATTTAACATACAGCTTGATTGCTAGTACAAGCAGAGTATATCGATCCATCTTACACACTTAAAGACTTGCCATGTAGGAACATAGGTATGTTTATTGAGGAGGCAGATGTTGGATGATAATGTGGTTTACCACACCAGACTGACATCTGACATCTCATGTGTCATGCTGAGTGCAGGCAGATGGTGTCCTTGACTTCTGCAAGAAGAAAATAGGTTACCCATTGTGATGGCTTGTTACTACACATTAGATCATATCTCACTATAATGAGCCTTTATCATTATGATACACCTAGACTTTCCAGAAAATTGTGTCCTCAAAGGCCACTATTTATTCTATAACACAATAATAGACATTTCATTTAGGATCCATTTTCATGTACTTGTAGATAATGCGTTGAAGCTAAAAGGATTTGGATTATTTTGAATAGTTTCTGTATGAGCATGTTTTCACTGATAAGATACATGTGAGGAAAATTATAATTTTTGCTCCCTTTCATTTTTTATAATGAATGTGTTTTGAGTGTAATAGGGAACATATACAGCTTCATTGAAAGATGATTGTGTAAAAGATGGTTTCATATCATGTTTGATTTACAAAGATATTATGTGCAAAGTAGTATCAAGAATAAAATAAATTCATGTGGAAGAAGAATTTCTGTCCTATAACATAAACAGAGGGGATGTTAAGTCTTACTTTCCTCTGCTTATGCATATGGATAATGCTATCTGCAGTGTTAATAACATTTCGTGATTGCCAAAAGATGAGCTAGTAGTATAATATTAACCCCAGCATGGGCAATGATATAGACAATTAATTATCATTTTCTTGAGCTCAATAAAAATATTTATATTTATGCCTGTCCTAATAAAGATTGTACAATTCTTGTTGTAGAACAGCAGATTAAGGTCAGTAACACCACAATTCTATGTTCATTTTACTCTATAATGTATTGCATGTTATTACACCTCTTAATGATGCTGGTTATAGCAATTACCGTAACAGGTCTGTGCAACATATTCAAACTTGTGATCAAAAAATACTGCATATCCAAAGGCTTTTAATTAATGAAAACCATTACTTTAGTTGTGACATCAAAGATGATCACTATCCATGTCGTGAAATGGTAAACGTTAAATGGTGAAGCTCTAAGGTACAGCAAACCAAGATGGCTTCCTTTTCAGGCAAGGGAAACCCTAGAGCAACTGAACCAGTGCTATGGTGGTTACACAAACCTAAATCATACATAGAAAACCTTCCAGTGATCAGAATCCCTCGTAGGGACCCGTTGCTGTATGCTGATCCTTTTGGGCTCCAAAACAACATAATACAATGTTTTCGCCTATTGACTGAAAATAATGTTTATACATTCTTGGTGTATGATTAACATAATCACTTGGATATAAACAAAGGATGATCCACAAACTTCATGCAGTTTTTCAACCTCCCTTAGATTCTATAGAGTGATTTGAATAATGCATTGACTTGAACATTTTATAATGCATATTTCTTGATGTTACAGTAGTTGTAGGAAAGTCCTGCCTGTAGTAATCATAATCTTTGTCTGTACAGTGTTGTTTGGCACACACAGTCTTAAAGTAAAAGTGATATTCTCTAATAGTGGGACGGACTACTTAGCTATAACTTAGTCACATGCTTCTGTCAATGAGGCATGAGCGTTGGTAATAAAAAACAGTGTCACGCTCACCTTTAAATGTGTTATTTATTATGAGAGAATTGGGCTGATATGCCGTCTGTGAGTGGAAAATCAATGCCTGTCCCCATTAAATAACATGGGCACTAGTAGACAAAACAGCTGGAGTTGTCCACTCTACCAAACCTGCAGTGGCAGGAGTGTAGGTGTATGAGAGATTTTACATTACTGAAATCCAGTAATTTGAGTGCAAAGTTCTCCTCTCACCTTTGTCATGGAAGTGGAAATGAGGAACAAGTACAGAAAGGCTGTGCTGCATTTTCATTTTCCTCTATTTCACAGGCATAGAAATTAAGCAGTATCAGTGTGTAAGCTTGCAGTGATATAAACCATTAAAACACAGGTGCAGAACATCAACATTGATTGGGTTATTCCAGTGTTGAAATCCAGAAATCCTGACCAGATGCTATGCAGTTTCAAGCAGGTAGGATAAGGCTTGTTGTGTTTCATGGTGCACAATTCATTTCTAAATCCAATCACCACCTGCCCAACGGGCATATACTGTTCCCTTTAACAATTGGATCCTAATTAAATGCCCAAAACACCCAGATCCAATAGTGTTGACAGAATACCATACATATATCATTTTTGATATGAGGAATGGCAAGCTAGAAAAGAGTGGTCTCACAGACCATTGACAGTGTTCCTTTTTATTCAAAAATCCAGCATATTTAACCTGGCAGATACATTGGACTGGAAGTCCATTCTCTATATGTGCACTGGAGGCATCACGTTTCCATATCACACTTGTTCACTTGGTGAATGGGTGGTGATGGGCTCTTGTCAAATAAGATTTTTGATGCCCGGTAGCCTACACTATGCGGCAGCAGCCTGGCCGTTAATAATCACTGCCCTAAAGCATACTACCATGTCACTCTTTTCATATGCTGGTGATGCTGTCAGCAAATTACCTTGTACGGTGTTCCTTTCGCCTTTGAAGTGTGAGTTAAGTTGTGTTATCTCAATTACCTGCAATGGTGCAGTATTAAGCTTATGCAGGGGCAGGATCTATTTTTCAAATGTAAAGTGTTTTCTGAATCCCTGACTGGGAAAGAGAGCTTCCTGACCTTGAAGGTTCATCAGTATGTTTTTCACTTGTATTCGCAGGAGGTTTTCAAGACGGTGACTGAAGGAGAATATTTTTTCCGCATGGCTAAATACACTGAGATATTCCCCTATGGGATTCTTTTTGATGTGAGAATAGCAGACTGCACAGATGTGTGTTAGTGTGAGATAGATTTCATTTGTCAGTGTGTGTTGGTTACTTATGAGGGAGTTATTAATGTAACCCTGCTTCTCTGTTTATTGATGACCATGCACATGTATCATCCACATACAATAATGCATTAAAGCTCATGCTAACAGTCCTGACAGTACAGTGTATTTGGTAGTTTTCGTCTATCCCTCCTTGAGCAAGCAGTGATTTACTTTGTTAAGGTGTGACCTCATCATCCTGGCTCCATGATACCCCACCTCCCCCTCGCAGCAAGAGCAGACACCCTGTTATCACACACACACACACACACACACACACACACACACACACACACACACACACACACACACACACACACACACACACAC
>JAPMOB010251856.1:0-67755 GCA_029875015.1 Lepomis gibbosus
AGTGTGGCTAGAGGGCTGTAGAAGGTGTCATAAACCATAGGACGTGGAGAGCCATCTGTGTCTCTCTCTCTCTCTCTCTACCACACACACACACACACACACACACACACACACACACACACACAGTGATAGCATGTACAGGCAGGGAGAGACATTAATCATCGGGTTGGAGGCGCTCCCAGGAGCAGCCTACAACCTGCTGATAGAAAACCTGACACACACACGTACACCTACACCTAGATTGAGAGAGTGTTCAACAGGGCATAAAATGAGCTTTTTCACAATGATCTTACAATCATCACAGAACAGTGAGATGAGATTTGTTTATAGCAGCGCACTCCAGTGCTTATTTTCAGCCCGTCAGCTGTCCTGTGGGCTGTTTGCTCATCACACAATGTACTCGACAAATATTAGCAAGCAGTCCAAACATCTGCAGAATTCTGTCCTGCTGTCTTTTGGATGCAACACATTACCAGTTAAATGTTTAGGGTTTTTTTAAAATAGCAAATGGCTGGTATAATGGCCTCAGGTGCCCTGTCAGGAGTAGAGACAACTTTATCCAAAACTAAAGCTAAAGGCTGCCCTGAATCAAAGAAAGATACTTGTTTTATTTAGAAAAACACTGCACCTCATTTAAATGGACCTTTCAGTCCTGGAACAAACACTTCACCTCCTGATGTAGCCCCCGCAGTGAAGATTTAGGATTTGTTACAGCACCAGTGTTTAGTTTTATTAACATCTGTCCACCCAAAAACATAATAAAACTTGTGTGACTTCTTCCTGTTGGGATGAAACAGTTGGTAGGCGTACTTTGGCAGAAAGGAGTTCTCAGTCAAAATGTTCGCACGATCTGTGAAGAATTGTGAGTAACTGTGATGGTATGTTCGGAAAAGGGGGGGGGGGGGTTACACTGGAAGGCCACAGAACCAATTGTCTCTGTCTAGTGGAGACCATGTATCTCCAAATTTGGTGTTTTTTTTTAGATAAACTGAAGAAGTGTTGCTTGTTTGTCTTAGGCTAAGGAAGCCACTTAAAAGCCCATTGGATTATCTGGAAAATGCATTATCACAAAGCTGAACCCCAGGTTTGCCTACTAGGATCAAAACTAATCACATCAAACCACCTGGTGTCCTGATGGAGTGTTTGAATTTCAATAGACAAGATGTTTAAAGTTACTTAAATGTCTCTGAATGTGAAATCCCGTTGTCTGTGGGTGTCTTAGTAGACTAGACCACTCATAGTCACTGTTTTTTAAAGTGGTCCTTTTAGAAAGTTTATTATGATTTGCCTATAAGCAGGTTCTGGCCCGTACACACGCCACACCATCTGTGACAGAGTCTCTCTGTGAGCGGTGCGGCTGATGACCCGTTTGTCCTCTGTGGCAGAAACTAGACGTCCTGGCCAAACCACCCTGAGTCATAATTTAACCACATACTGAATTTTTTATCGACAAACATTTACCATCAGATTTTGACCGAATGAGGACCAGAGGAGATATTTTCTGGTAATGCTGGTTTTTCATGTGCCTTTTTTTCTTCCTTCTTCTCTGTTTCAGAGCACAGGCCAGAGGAGGAGGAGTGTGAGGTCAGTGGGTACATCAGAAGGAGGAAGAGAGGGATAGCTATAGTGTGTGTGTGTGTGTGTGTGTGTGTGTGTGTGTGTGTGTGTGTGTGTGTGTGTGTGTTTGACATATTTTCAAAGGGGTCAGACAGAGTTCCCCTGTCAGTGAAATGTGTGAGGGATCAGTGGCAGCATGTGTACTCTCTAGCTCCTCCCCTCAGGCAGGACATGACAAGATTGTCTTTAGTTTGCGGTTCAATACAAAAGATGTAAAAGATTGTTCAGGCTGGAGTGGTTGAAAGTGAAAATAATGCGTTTGTTTAATCTAAAGAAAGATGGAACATGGTGGAGAGTCTTTCACTAAGTGCTTTGGAATGCTAATAAAACAGGAGGCGAGGTGAACAGGAAGACAATGGCGGACGTCATTCTGTGATTTAAAAAATAAAAAATAATGAGAGAGGGATTAATACCCATTGTTTTCCTTAACCTCTCCTTTGCAAGTAAATGTAATTCAGCGTGTTTAAACCTTCCTCTTAACATCCTCATTTCCCAGTGTGGGTTTAGCTGCTGTGGAATAGATGGCATGAGAGGAGCAAATATTGTTTAGAACAACAGATCCAACACGGAGTATTAATGTCAGAAAGAATAGGCTGTTACATTAGGCACAGAAATTCCTGTTGGAATCAATAGACACACACACTCACCCAGCTGCCAGATGGAGGCCAGTAGCGGAGGCCTAAGTGCTAAGATAATAACCATCTGATTGGGTTAACAGAGGCAGCTCTGTTTAGGCCTGCCTTGCCATAATATTAGGTTGTCTGTCTCCTCTTTCACCTCCAGGTTATTGAACTGGCTCTATTAGTGAAGATCTACTCACTGTACTGTAATACATGAAGAAGATGTAGAAAATATATTTATATTTGCCCCCAATTATTCTCAGGCACAGCCAGTATTTTAGTTTGAAATTGAAAAGATCATAATTAGCCTCAGGTGACAATTTTTTTCTCTTTTGATCGCACATCAAGCAAGACATACTAATGAGACAGTAGTAATTCATCTCTTTCATTACATACACATACATTAGGTCACACAGAAAGCATATAAACTGCATAATGACACAATCATCAATCAAAAACTAACCAAAGGAGGTGCTGATTGAGGCAGCCGGCCGTCTTGTTTTTATTTTTGGAAGCTTGGTAACATTCGGCCTGAGGGCATGATGGTCGACTTGGTAGTGACAATCGCTGTTCTGTGTGTGAGCTTCAGTAAATTTCAGAAGACCGGGCATTTCTTTATTGTATTGTGAAAGGATGTCACGGAGAGCAGCAAATTACTTGAGCTGGAAACCAAGGACTTTGAGAGGTCTCTGCTTTTATTTAAAAGGTGTCAGCAGTTCTGCAGTGTCGTGCTGACAAGACAGACATATTAGAGGATCTTTACATCTCCTCCCTATCAGACAGTTATGTAGGCCAAGAGACCCATTTGCATTTCACTCTAGCCTTGCTAGTATCACTGCATGTTCTGTGAAGGCAGTGATAAAAAAACTGACTCTGGGAGAGACTCTTTTGAAGCTGGGCCCCAATTTAGGTCATCCCAGAACTGTTAAACAACAGCTTTGCCCTTAGAACAAGACAGCAGACCAGCAGCCCAGCCTTATATATTTCCTCTTAGAAAATGAGGTGGATGTCTCTAGATTAAGCTAAATAGGCCACCATGGCTCTTTTTGGCTAAAATGTAGCGCACTGCACAGCAACACTTGGCCAGGTGCTCAAACTAATTTCATGGATGGATTTTTATCAAGTCTGGTACATTTGTACACTCTCCACTGGGACTGTGTTACGCCCTCATAATTACATTAGGCAAGTGCAGAAGGACATTTTTCATGAAGCACCTGGAGGCCAATGTTTTGTAATCGCAATACTTTTCGAAGGGTTCACTCACAGGTTAGGACACTTGAGTTAAGCTGTCGTACAGTGTTACCAGCAGAGCTTTTGGAGTTAAGTGCACAGATGCAGTGCTTGGCTTAAATTCTAATGGTGCTTTTAGACCAAAAGCGACGTGAGCGTTCAGGGCAGTGAGTTTACATACAAAGTCAATACAAAGACACGTAGAGCTGCGATTTTCTGTCGGGCGGCCCAAAGCGATGCGAGGGGGCGGTGCCGGCGATGCAAAGGCAACGCGAAGGAATTTGCGTGAGTTGAATAATTTCAACTCAAGCAGGAAATTCGCATAGGCCTATCAACGTTGAGATTGTCCGTACGTTACCGACAGCTTCAGAGCGTTGTGTGGAGAGGGCCAGGCAGAGCAGGCGATTGAAAATCTGCTGGCCAACTGAGAGCAGCTAAACTTGGGCTAGAGGAGCAGGGAGCAGCGCTCCAGCATTTGGACAAATAAACACCCTTGGTCGGACTAGATTTTGCTCTGACAACTACGCCGTTTGCTCGAGGGAAGAGCTCGGAGTAAACTGCTTTTATTAAAATAGCTTTTACTTTAGTATTTAGGATTCCAACGTTTATTTATCTTCACTCAATTATCTACCATCATATTGTAGTTATTTCAGTATCAGTTTGATCCGTTTATTTCTATTTAATCACAGCAAAATCTTTACTTTGGGTTCATACAGCTGTAGTAATGGCAAGTTGTGTTTTATTTACATTATCGTGCTAAAATTACCTACTCACGTTGTGTGTGAACAAATGTACTCATACGAGGAAAGCGTCGCGAGGAGAAAATTTGCGTTTGGTCTGAATGCCGCATAAGACACATGTTTTTTATTTTATAAGCAGCAGTTTAAAGCTTGCATTACAGAAGGCAAGGTGATGGCACCATTTTGGCATGTGACTGACCATTGTTCATAGGAGATCTATTGTTAAAATAGTGAAAAGCTGGTAAAACAGTGTAACTGGCTGATGAATTATGAAATTTGTTTTCAGTGTTGAGCTAATTACAAATACGACTGCTCAATGGGGCTCAGAAAACACACTGTGCTCTTCTGTGTTCTCCTCATGCTTCATCTGCTCATTTCTGTGTGTGTGTGTGTGTGTGTGTGTGTGTTGACATGCATGTATGTGTACAGCTATGCGCATGTACCTAAATGCGCCTTAGCGTATCTCTTGTTGATCACGTTAGTTTATAAAACAATGCATATGTTTTCAGGTGCCCCCATTTTTTGATTTGTATCCACCAGTTTAGCTTTCTGTGCAGTAACTGCATGCTACGATGTACATTGGTGCATTCAAACGTACTACTGTGTCTATGTGTGAATGTCTGCGTGCAAAATCCGGCACTAGATAGTGTAGGCTCCCTCAACAGATGGCCTTTTCAACATACTCGCCTCTCGGCTAGGTTTCTTGCCAGCCCCAAAACACACGCACACACTCCTGCACAGAAACAGGATCGCAGCCTTCATGCATGCAAACTGTAGCCAGACCAGTTGCATAATGTATCATTTTTTGAGACATCAGGCACTCATGGAGGATGGAAATGTGACTGTGAGGGGGAACATTTAGTTAACCATGTTTCACCGAGCTATGTTTGAAATGCGATTTGCCTTGTGACATTTTGTGGAGCAGTCATTGCCATCAGTGAGTGAATACTGTTTCTCTATTATAAATAACAAACCAGGGACCATGGCTTTTAATACCTGAAACAAGTCAAGGCTGCAAAAACTACTTGTACATAATCTATAATTGTAATTCTATATTCTTATAATTCTATAAGAATCACATTCTTAAAAAGAACATCATGGAAAATATAGTTATAGTCTGATAAAAGCCACTAACACAAACTGACAGTGATGGAGAATGGGAAGCTGGTGAGGGATCATGCCCCTAATGCTGCAATAGCAACTACTGGTTGTTGAAAGAGGTGGCAGGTGACAGGATTTATGGCCGCGTGCACCCTCCCCTGGAATTATAAGAGAGAAAGACTGCAGTGCAGGAGAACTGGAAATTCCACATTTGGACGAAAAGGGGAAAACATATTGGGTGTGACCTTTTAATTAAAATATGACACACAGAACGGATGTCACTTTTCTCCTTTATTTACAGCACCACACCACTGTTAGTTTCATGAATTTCTCTGTGAGTTAGCTTGTAGTTTTATAAAAGCACACAAGTAGAAAACCATACTGAAACTGTCTGAATTCAGTGTGTTTTGCACACTTAGAATCCTCTGTGTTCATCAAAACATCTCATTCAACCCTGTGCAGGTATACACATCACAGATGGTTGTATCCTGAGTTTTAATCTGAATGCACTCAGTGTGTGTTGCCACTTGCTGCCAGTGTTAAGAACATTACCCCAGCACCATCCTAACCAGCACTGGCAGGGATTATTGGCTCTTGATTATGGTGGTAGGCTAGCATGAAGCCATGTGTTCACTGTGATTTTCCCTCTCATTAATCTGCCACACTCTGTCCCCCCACTCTCTCTCCCTCTCTCTCTCCACCGGATCAGGAAGCCCCGTCCCGTCTCTCAGCTCGTCTCGCAGCAGCAGGTAACGCAGCAGTTTGTGTTGCCCTCGCAGCCCAAAAAGGAGAAGAAGGAGAGAGTAGAGAGGGAGAAGAGCGACAGAGAGCCAGCGCTCAAGAAGAACAGTCACAAGAAGATGAGGTAAACAAGCTGACACGAGGTGGAGGGATCAACAAGAATCAGACATTACAGGGATGCATGAATAAACACCAGAAACTGCAGACGGTGTTTCCGTTCCGCCACCTGACGTTAGGTTGATGTGTTGTCATATTTCATAAAGCACTTCTAAAGATAAAAGTGAGGAGGGTGGGAAACACCAGAAATAAATTTCAAAGCAGTGTCTGGAAGATTGTCTTTGGAGTTTTCAGTGACAATGAAGCAAAAAGATCAAGGTGCTTTTCACTCTTAGGCAAATCAAATTAAAAAATAGTACTTTGCACTTGTTCGTTGTAAAGTGCAAGGGATGATTAATACAAAACCTCATGCAGGATTTTAAAGAAATACTCTAAATAAGATCTTTCCTTTTGTCTTTTCTCAATCACAAGGCCCAGATTAAAAAACATCGACCGGAGCAGTGCCCAGCACTTGGAGGTGACGGTTGGAGACCTGACAGTCGTCATAACAGACTTTAAGGAGAAGGCCAAGCCCTCGTCCACCTCGGCAACGTCGTCCAGCGCCGCAGCCGTAGCCGACCACCACAACCAGAATGGCTCCAGCTCAGAGAACACAGAGAAGGGGCTTTCCCGCTCCTCCTCGCCACGAGGAGAGGGAAGCTCGGTCAGTGGAGAGTCCCACTGAGTCACCCCCTCTCAAAACCTTCCCCCGGCTACCACACGTCTCATCTGCAAGTTCATGGGTCGCTGGTGGAGCGTCCTGCCTCTGCTTTAGAGCTGCACAATACTGACTGAAAAACATTTTTTGTGCTTTCTTTCTTTTGAATCTTCCAAATTTTTGGAATTGTGGCTCATTTATCAGAATGAGTTGAATGAGTTGCCAACACATCAAATTTGGTGAGTTTCAGTCAGTTTAAAGATTCTCCGCAGCACTGGAATTCTGCATTTAGAAAGCAATATGAAACACCTCTTGCTCCATCAAGTTTTTAGTGATTTCAACAACAATTTCACTTGGACATTTGGTGCAATTGAAAGGATCCCACGCTGTCCAAAGCTTGCTACTAGAATATTTACTAAGACAGTTTTATTCTGACAAGGAACTTCTTCAGTTGGACAAGCTTTATGGTTTTGTACGGTTTCCTTCAGATGCACCTGCCTGTCATGTTTTCTTTTTTTAATAAATATTTTTGTTAAATGAAATGTGCAGCCCCACCCTTGATATCATCCTCAGTGGCCGGCAGAGTGACCTTTTTTACCCCCATGTGGAATTTTCAGCCTCCGTCTTGAATCTTTACCTGCCTGTTATACACCCGAACCATCCACTACACAGTGTCCCTACACTGAACCTTTCAACTTCACAGCAAACCTTTGCTTTCCTATTACTCTGATCTTTTACTTCTGGACTGCCTCTGCTGTAGAGTGACTTTTTTGACACAGCAAAGCAGCAGTACTCCCACTGGCACCATTTGGTGTTTTTGCGTAATGTTTGGAGCAGGTTTGCGTAGTTTGGCCAATGCTTGTTATGGCTGTATAAAGGAACCGGGCAGGTTTTGATAAAGATCCTTCTTTTAAACAGTGCAGGAAGGTATAGTATATTATTTTAAAGGATAACACCAGTGTTTTCTGTTTTCAGTTTGTGCCAATAATCTACCCGTTTTACATTACTCCCAGTTTGTCTGCACACAGCCAAGATAGAGATACAATCAGGGTTTTGTTAAAAACTTTGCAGCCTTTCATTTTCTATAGGATATAAACATCAATCACAACCCTGCATTAAGTGATATTTTTGATACATAGAATCAAATCAATTTTAGTAATGTGAAAAGCTGAACATAATTACTAACTCTACAGCTACATGAAGTTTTTATTTCATTGTTTTGGTTTAGTTTGTTTACAGATAGTCCAACCATAGCAAACCAGATCAGAGAAGCTGTTGTTACAGTAACTGGCCAGCATGCAGTGGTGGAAGATTGAAGTACTAGTTATATAGTAAGTCATAATTAACTACTAGCTACTAGCCAAGTACAGTCCAAACCAGAGCTAGATGTTTGGTGAACACCAGCTTCAAGCTACTAGTTAGCTACTAGTTAACTATCTACTAGCCAAGTACAGTCCAAACTAGAGCTAAATGTTTGGTCAATACAAGCTACTAGTTAACTAAACACCAGCTTCAAGCTACTAGTTAGCTACTAGTTAACTCTCTACTAGCCAAGTACAGTCCAAACTAGAGCTAAACGTTTGGTAAATACAAGCTACTAGTTAACTTAACACCATTTAACTAGTTAACTAAACACCAGCTTCCAGCTACTAGTTAGCTACTAGTTTACTATCTACTAGCCAAGTACAGTCCAAACTAGAGCTAAATGTTTGGTCTATACCAGCTACTAGCTAACTATCTACTAGCAAAGTACAGTCCAAACCTGAGCAAGATGTTTGGTCAACACCAGCTACTAGTTAACTATCTACTAGCCAAGTACCACCCAATCTTGAACTATATGTTTGGTTAATATTAGTCAGAAGGCCAGACACACTAATCCAAAGGGATGCTTATGTCTGTATATGTATTCTAGATATGCAAGTAGGCATTTATTGCTAACATAAGCCGTAACAGCTAAAATCTGTCTCTCAGGGCTTTGTTTCTTTGAGTTGAATTTTCAGTCTTCCTATATTTACACCTTTATAATATCAAAACAATCACTTAATGCAGCTTCAAGGATTAACTGAGTTTTGAAATTAGTTACCATCAATGTGAACCTTAGGGCATACTTTATCTGTCACATTGTAAATGTTGTAGACAAAATGTGTGTCCAATCACTGACATCCTTCATGATAATGTTACACCATGGTTACTGTCAATCACATGACACCCACAGAATGAGATACTATCTACTCAAAAACATTACACAAAAAAGTCAATTGCACAATGACTGAGGAACTGTCAACTAAATGTAGGAGGTAGTTAAGGGGCTGTAGCTGTAAACGACACCGGTATTGTCCTTTAAATCTCTGCTGCACAAACAGGGCCGCACCTGCTCAGTGTCACACCAGGGGAAAACCAGAGGGAGCTCATGCTGTTCTGCTCCCACAGTGGACCCGGTCTGGATACATCATGGTGCTTGTACAGCAGAAAGAGAGCTTTGACTTCTGGTAATGCACATTTATCAGCTGTGTAGGCGACGGCCTGCGATGTGATGGACTTGAGAAACTGTTTAAATTCCTCCATTTTGATGTAGCAAAGTGGGGGAGCTTTAGAATCTACTAAACTCCCAGCAGAACAACTATAGACCAACCTAACTACACAATAACTTATAAAACTTGTAGAGTACTACACAGATAAAATGGATATTTCTAAAATATTGTACTACAATGTTTTGATGTGGTTGTATTATCCATCATACCAGTGTTGTCGAGATTTTTACTTTAACATTTTAGCACAGATCCTGAGAACTATCATGGCATGATAATATTATGGTCTCGGTATATTGTGGGACAGGCTATGTCTCTTAGTTTGTTAGCATCGTTTAATGTGTCAGAGACGTATTCTCATAGATTCACTGCACTAGCTGGGACTAGGTCTGTGGACTTGTGAGAACTGTTTCGATGGACATTTGTTATTTGGTTGTGACAAAAATGGAAAGACACTTAAAATATGTCAGTGTCACTTGTTGATATTTTGTTTTGTTTGCTTTGCCATGCTCAATTGTTTTCAAATGTGTGAACTTGTTTATTACATGTCTGAATAAGAAAATAACAAAATTCCAACAAAACTTTTCTTATGCAGACAATTTTACTTTTTATACTCATCTAGGCTTTTTATAAGCAGGAGTATTTTTGTTGTTGTTTTTAGCTCCACCTGGTGAACGACTTAATAACTGCTGCTTATCTTCAACATAACATGGTTGGTTGAGTTTACTTAACAGATTGGGCCCATAAACTGAGCATACACAACATAGTTGAGGCAGAAATCTTAATAACATAATGATATAGGCGTACAGTTCTCGTCATATGTTATGGTTTACACACTAATTATCTAATTAATTACTATTTAACACTACATTATCCAGTAAGCTTATTTTCCTACGCTACATGAAATTGCAGTTGACGTTCAGGTCTGTTGTCTAGTGGAGCCTCTACAATAAAGACCACCGGTCACTTAAAGCCATGAATGGATCTTTTCAGAGGTGAAATCAATTGAAAGTTGCTGCAGACGGAGCCTGAGGGGGGAGGGAGAGGGACGAATAAACTTTGCTTATCGCTCCCACCCTTCCCCCATTTAAGGTCCCGACCTTCTGCTTCTGTTGGTTGATCACATCAAGTGAAACGGCTTGAATAGGGTTAAGACCCGGAAGTTTGTTATCGCCTTCAAAGTAAAAGTATAAAATGTACTCTTAAAAAAGTGAAAAGGGACGGTGGGAAAAAATACGCTAATTTAGACCATAGTCACGGACATTTTCATGAAAGTGTTACTCTATTCATACACTCAAATATGGAGTACTTAAATAGACATTAACTCAAATTTGTTGAATTGTACAGTGCATAAATGTCACAATTGACCACACAGACAAGCAATCTTATCTAATATCTGATTTTTTAAAAAACTAATTCTAACATTCTTTAATTAAATTAATATAGCCTGAGCCACTCTCTGTCAATGCAAACACATGTTCCTTTTAAAAAGGAAAAGAAAAGTAACTTTCAAGGTTCTGTGTGTGTGTGGAATGTATAAAATCTAAACAAAAATACAAACTATCAAATATACCAAAAATGAGCAGAAACCCATAGGCCTTACATATAGTAGCCTCAAAAAACAGCTGTGGATCAGTTATGTTTGTCACATTGTTTTCTACATTGTCAAACTGTTACTCTGTATTACATTTGTTACAAAGTAGTTTGTTTGTAGCATGCTCAGGGCATGCTACAGAGAGGAGCTCAATTTGGGTGTAACCACACAGTCCTACCATTGTGTTTCACTGGACAAGACATTAACTCATTATTTCTGATCAATCAGACAAACAACAAATATATAAATCTACAATAGCCTTTTTTCCAAACTTAATGAGGATAAAATTTGGGTAGAGTTGGAGAGCTTCATACGTGGTCGCCAGAGGGCGTAATTGCCAGTCTTTGTAAGAGTTTTATTTTCAAAAGGTTTGCCGGAAGTGCGTTACCATTGCGTTGAACTTCATGGTTATTATTAAACGCTAGTTTCTGTGTCATGACTTTAGCTCCGAGTCGCGTTTTCAAACTCCATAATGCGGCGTTACATTCGTGCACTATTGCTGTGCACGGTGTTTGCCGTGTTTTCGGGCTTATATGTTTACAGTAAGCTGCTTTACTCAGACGTTCCGGTCGGAGTAAACGGACTGAAGAGGGTTTTCAACCCACCGAGAGTCCCCGGAGGCAGGCGAGGGACGGTGGACAAAACTGGGCCCCAAAACCCACATTGGTATAATAGGTAGGGCTTTTCAGGTCTTTCATGCTTTAACTGGGTACAGCTGTTTCAAAATAGATCTATTTCATGTGACACGCGGAGATATGGAGATAATATCTACTCTGCGAGGTACGACACTTCTGATGTATAGGAATGTGACGCTAACTGACCCAATGCAGATAATAGTAGCCTTCACTTCATATAGCTGACGTTACGTCTTTCTGCAAGACAGTAATGACGCGACACTTGGACAGGTGTGTGACTTCCGAGATTAATTCGTCACTGAAATGTATACAATCGTAGTAATACGATGAATAGCCCCAAAACACTACGTCTCCCACAGCCCAAACCAGCCTTAATGTTACATTTGGACAAATTTTCATTATAAAAATCTGATAAAAGTCTATGGATTATAAATACATCATCATGTGAACGGAATACTGTAATGTAGTCAAGTGATGCAGTCGCAAATCAAGCTTTGTTTGTTGACACACCTGACTGCCAGATCGAGTTTGAGGCGAAGGATAGATTGAAGGAGTAGCTAATAAAGTTAAATGGAAGAGACAGGCTTCTTCTGCTTTCCAGTCCCTTACAGAGGTCACTGCTATCAACACTGCCTATTTGAGATAAAATCCACAGGGTACCTATTACATAATAAACATGTTATCAGGTTCTATATTAATTGTTTGGTCTATGAAAAGGTAAGAAAATCTATTTCCAAAATGTCCCTAAAGCCTAACTTCACTTTACTTGTTTTTCTGACCAGAAGTTAGAAAACGTAAGCATCGAGTTTACTATGACAAAAGGAAAGCAGCAATTTCTTACATCTGAGATGCTGAAACCAGAGAATGTTTTTTTTCTTCTTGCTCTTGTTTATACCCAGACGAAGATTAGAGTTTGGTGGTGTGTGACTGACTACCACTAAGACGGTAGTCATTCCCAGCCAAACTCTAATCTGAGTGAAGTTATTTAAGACAGAAGAACATTTACTTTTTTAGCTTCTGGACAAGTAAATTAATGTCTAACCACTTAATTGATTTGCTATTAAAGGATTTATGCTACATAAATTTCAATGGCATAAAAAGATGAATTGAGAAAATGACCTAATGCTGATGTTAAATCATCCTCTGGTGGCTTGACATTGATGTCTTTCAGTAATATTTTTTTTTACATAAAGAGAAAAGTGGAGTATGCGTTTGCTTTATAGACAATCATTTAAATGATGTACTCTTTGGTGTCAAGGGTCATAACAAATGCTAAGAAGAAAGACTACCTGACACCTACGCCACCATGATGAAGCCTTTTGTCAAAACACATAGGTGCCCGCCATGCCGTATTACAAGGTTTTATTATACTCTGACGTGGAGTTGTTGTAAAATCTCTTCACAGTCTCCTGGCAAAGAAAGCAAGATTTAAACAATTCTGAAACTTCACTTATTATAACATCTGTCCGACTCTCCATCCTCTTACTCAGGTACATAATGCGTCAGCGTCGTCAGGGGGAGGCAGGTGGTAGCGGCGTTCACAGCACACCCGGACCTCCCATGCACCTGGCTGTGGTGGCCTGCGGGGAGAGGCTTGAGGAGACCCTCACTATGATCAAGTCTGCGGTACTTTTCAGCGTCAAGCGCCTCTCCCTGCACATATTCGCTGAAGATCAGCTGCACGCCAGATTCATGGAAGCTGTGAGTAGGAAATATTTTCAAAATTAAAGTCTGGATTCTGACCTTCAAATCGTTTGCCTGACCGTATTCTATGCAATCTGTCCCTACTAGCTACTTAATGTGTTATCTGTGTTCCAGTTGGAGTCGTGGCCTGGTTTTATTCGCTCCAGGTTCAACTACACTGTTTACTCCATCAGCTTTCCCAGCGAGAACGCCGCAGAGTGGAAGAAACTCTTCAAACCCTGCGCTTCGCAGAGGCTCTTTTTACCTGTGAGTGTCTTATCGAGAGAAGACACCACGAGAACCACTGCAGAAACACTTATCGTCAATCTGATATTTTCAGCTATTTGTTTTTGGAGTTCTTTTTAAAGAAAAAACATAACTAAAGTTAGGAAATCAAGCACTGTAACATCTACAGAGTAATAAATGCAAAACAAAATATAACTGTGTTTTGCTTGTATATATTATATAAGAGCATTGTAGTGAAATGTAATATTTTCAAATCATTGTAGTTCACCTTTTATACAAGATAGTGATTGTCTTCTGTTAATCTGAGGCTAATCTCACTGCAGAACATAATGGTAGCATACCCAATTAAAAACACTGGAGAGCATCATTACTGTCCTGAGTGACATCTGTCTTTGTGTGTCTTTTTTAAAAATCTGTGCAGCTGATCCTGAAAGACGTGGACTCGATCGTGTACGTCGACTCAGACATCCTTTTCCTGCAGCCTGTAGATCGCCTGTGGGCATTCCTGTCCAGGTTTAATTCCTCCCAGCTGGCTGCTATGGCCCCAGAGCACGAGGAGCCCCGTATCGCCTGGTACAACCGCTTCGCCCGCCACCCTTTCTACGGCAGGACGGGCATCAACTCAGGGGTCATGCTCATGAACATGACAAGGATGAGGGACATGTTCTTTAAGGTAGGGATGCTGAACGCTGAAGACATGTTCCCCATGTTGTTGGGCTTACTGTGTTAGTGTACTACTTTGATTGGCCACAAGATGTCCTCCTTCCACTGCAGTTGTAGAGGTCTGTGAAAGGATTGTATTTGATCCTGTTGCAATGTGAAGCGCCCAACGTTTGACAAAATCCTGACACAGTTAAGGTTGACTTTAGTTTTTGATTGTTGTGTATACATGTCTGTGTTAACAGAATGACATGACGTCCGTGGGGCTACGTTGGGAGGAGCTGCTGATGCCTCTGCTTCAGAAATACAAACTCAACATAACCTGGGGAGACCAGGACCTTCTGAATATAATTTTCCACCACAACCCTGGTAAGGCTGCACGCTAACATAACACACAAAATGCCTCTTTAGCCTCCAAAGACCAATTCATATTGACAGTCCAAATGTTCCGTACATTTTTTTAGGGCTGAAAAGATTCATCGATTAAATCTATTAATAAAATGCATAGACGCAAATTCTCTGCAAATTTGATGCCCCGTTTAATCCATGTAACTATACAGCACAGTGTTTTGCACGGACATTGATTACTGTCGCACATCGCTCTTACGCTGTGAACACGACATGATTCTAATAGTGCTGTTGCAAAGTGGAGGAAGAGAGAAAATAGCGAGGGACAAAGAAGAAAGTGTCCAAAGTATGGGATTATTTCAAAAAAGACAGAAAACAAAAACTCTGTAATGTTACCGTCCGTCCACCGTAAAACGAAACGAAACTTATGTCGCCTCGACAACAGCACGACAGCACCGGATCAGAAAGCACCCTGTGTTATGCCAGCGGACCACTGACAGGTTAACAGTAACAGCAACTTTAGCATTTAACTGAAATCATGATTGATTGTTGAGTTGAAGGCCAAAGTAAGCTACAGTTCTCAGCTGAAATTGTACACGCGTGCGTTTGTTGTTCTCCTTTTTGTTAACTGGGTTTCTGGGAGCTGCACCTTTTAACTCACCTCCAGCTCTCTTTGTAGCTCAGACAATCCCTGCTACCTGCGTGTGGTAATCCACCCTTTCACTGATATTCTTTATGTAACAACAAACAACTGCTGTTTCGTGTTTAGGATCGCTCATTTCACATTTCACGTGTGTTGTTGTGACAAAACGTAGTTTGGAGACCTGCATTGGGTGACAGAGCCACTGTCAGCTCATGTAGCGTGTGACCCACTGTCACCGATCAGTCACGTAGTGTGAACGCCACAACGACTTCAAGACTCCTGTCACATGACAGCAAGTTGACTCTCAAAGTCGTGTAGTCTGCACGAGCCTTTAAATGTGATTTGTGTTTGTAAAGCAGCTGTCTGGTTGTTGGTCTGATGTTTGCTGCATGACACACTATGAATTTCCAAAAGGACCAGTAAATATCTATCACCCATAAACGTGCACAGTGGATCCTGTTACCGGGAGGGGGCGGCCAAGCAAAAGTACTTCTTAAACAACGCATCAATGAATCGTTGAAATAATCTATAAAATCCTCATTAGCTGCAGTCCCACATTTTTTAAAAGCTAGACATATTTGTCATGCTAGTCAAATTCTACAGGATGCCCTCTTTGTAGCTCTGATTTGTCGATTATCATTTATCTGTGTTTGTACACCTTTATTCCCAGAGTGCTTGCTGGAGTTTCCCTGCCAGTGGAATTACCGTCCGGATCATTGTATCTATGGCAGTAACTGTGCGTCTGCTGAAGAAGACGGTATTTACATACTGCATGGAAACCGAGGAGTTTACCACGACCACAAGCAGCCAGCCTTCAGGGCTGTTTACGAGGCCATAAGAAAGGTGGGCATGCCTTGTGTGTGTATGTGTATGTTTGTGTTTGTATGCGAGATGTTTGAATACACCTGTAGTTTACTAGTTTAGGCTTTGTGAATGCAGTTACAGTACGCTCTTTTTATGTTCATCCAAACATGGATTGGGCTCGGTGGGATTAGTGCATTGCTCATACCAGGAAAAATTGGCATTAAAATCCAGAACAGAAAGAGGAAATAAAAAATATTGACTTTATCTGTATTAACACTGAACTCCAAGCTGACGAACCAACTGCCAAGATTGATCTGCTTTAATATATCTAATATTAGCTTCTGTGTATAAAACTAACCATCTTCTTAATTGCCTTTTACTGTTAATTTAATCAAAGACTTGTGCAAAACTTGTAAAAGAGGCTCTTGAAGATGCCCTTGCATCTCTGTAAGCTATTTCACTTCTAATTATTGTAAAAATAATTAGATGTAGACAACAAGACATCAGTTCACCTACAATGTACAAACCAAACGAATGATCAGTAATGTAAAATATTAACAGGAAAAAAGCAAGTTTTACTGTCTTGCCCTGAGGCTCCAAAGGCTTTGTCCTATGCTTTGTTGGAACAACTCATGCACCTTATAAAGGCAGATACTGATGGTGGAGGAAGAGAAAAGGCATCCTCATGTTGCAACCTATCTTGAGTAATGGATGCAGCTCTGGAAACACTTGCTTTCTGCGTTATGATCAGAAGTTTTACTGGATTCCAATTTCTGTTTCTATCTGCATGTACTGGAAGCAGACAAATTCTCAAAAGGCATTTTGGGAATTACCAGAAGTGACTTAAAATGAGCAAGAGCACTCTGTTAAAAAGGTCTCTTGAGTACACCAAAGTTTCAAAAGGCTCGCCAGTCTCTCAAGTGTTGTAAGTGTAATTTAGAACACAGCGGCTGATGGAAGGAGCCCTTTTATAACCCCAGTGACACGCCTGCTTTCCTCCACTGCCCTCTTTCTTTACCCTCCTAGATGAGATTTTGGATTGGTGCCGACCCCAAACGCCATAAGTGTTACTGACACCAGATTGTCTGCATTGGGAAACACAAATCTCCACCATTTTTAGAAGGGCTGGAGTGAAAGCTAATTTCCCCCATGAGGATGTTTATGGGATGTTTACCAGCAGTGTAATGATATTGACGACACGAGTGGCATTTACTTAATGAAGCCATCAACATTGGGAGTCTCATTGCTTTCCTATTAACAAAGCATTGAACATAAATCAGAGCAATGGCGGATCTATACCTTATCCATGGCCTGCGGTTAAGACTATGGCTTTATAAGACAGGATCAATTACAGCAATAGACACACATGTACCTTCACTGTATATGCTGCTAAGGGCCTATAGCACGCATTCTTGAAAAAAGTCTATGTAGATATTGGCACTTTCATAGATATCTGATTAAGTCTGGTTTTCCAGGAGGATGGAGGAGTATAGATTGATCCTCTGTGTGTGTTTTATCTCACAGGACGGAGCATTTAATCCATTTTCTGCTTGTTTTTTGCTTGTCCATCTGCAGCACAACCTCAGGCTTTTTCTGTGTAGTGTTATGGAGTGAATAACAGTGTGAGGGTTCAGAAAACTGGCACAGGAAAGAGGACTCAAACACAGACTTACTTTTACACATACAAGAGTCATACATGAGTTTATTTGCTCTCACAAACAGGCATAGTAGCAATGACTCAACATCATAACATGCCCCAATGTGTATAGGAGTAAAGTCACCATGCACTGACTTTGAGGCACAGGCATCAGAGCCAACCTGTTTCCGCTGGAGAACCACTGGAGATTTTTTACATGATCATTGAAGCTGATATAACTTACCTGAGCTAAGTAGCCACAATCTAGCTTTTTGTTAGCCAACACAATTGAACACCTCCTACTCATCGCCAAAAAGATAGTTATGTCCACAGCAAGACAAAGGCAGGAAAACATGACATTTATGCAGGGCCACAGCTAATTGATTATTTTAAAATTTTATTGTTGTTATAAAAAGGAGTAAAGCAGCAAATCCTCACATTTGAGAACCTGGTAAAGGTGAATAATGATCATTTTTGATTGATAAATGGCTTAAATTAATAAACAGTCACAATTGTTGTTCAATTTAGACTAAAGACTAACAGATAAATCAGCAGTTTATCTATAGTTAATGTTGCAGCAAGTCCTTAATTTCTGCCTTTTTCAAATATTTTTTGTTTTGTTCATATCAGTTAATTTTAACTGGAGACAAATTGACATAAATCAATGTCCATGCCCTTTATCCTCACACAAAGAAATGGGAATACAAACGGCAGCGCTCCTCCCTGTCTGTCCGCCGGCCTGTGTTTCAGACCACAGCGGTCTGTCTGTCATAAAGCATCTCCTCCCTCACTGCAAGAAGAAGCTGAGCCCAAGAAGCAGCAGTTAAATTTTTACAGCCGGCGGTACGTTTAGAGTTGCAGGCTGCACACAACAGTGCCCCATCAGCCACACAAAAATCAATACACCAACTGTAAATGCAACTTTATGACCGACGGGTGTGTCTGTGTCTGTGTGTGTGTGTGTGTGTGTATGTGAGAGTGTGTGCTCATAAAAACGCCACTCTCTTTGTGACCCAATATCAGGGACCCAATCGCAAGCAAATGAGCTGGCATAAAAAATGGTAATTCCCCTTTGATTTCCTCTGAGCGTTGTAAAGGCTCCTTCATTATTGGGAAGACATGAAATTTCTTCTGTAATCCCCAGTTATCACTGGACGGTGAGCCTATAGCATAAAACTGACTCCAACAACGTGGGTTGCTTTATGTTGTGCCCGGCTGACCGATCAGATTAGATTTGGAGTCCCATCTGAATCCAGTGTGCCTTGCGGATTTAGTTTTTAATTTATCCAGGGAAAGATATCTTTCCTGCCCAAATGAAGCCCCAAGCACCACTTCTTTGCTTTCTTGCTGTGGGAACCTGATCAATTCCACTGGAACAGTAGGGGATTTGAGAGCTGTCCTCAGGGAAGTTTTGGCAGTAGTTTGGGATTTCAGCTGCTCATTTTATGTTTCCAAGCCCACTCCTACAACCTTAGACAACCACCACCCCCGTCTTCCTGCTCTCTAAAGAAACAGGGAGAGACATGAGAGTACAAGTCATCAAACTTGGCAACATGAGACAAGATGGATACACAAAAGTCCATGCCAGACTGCCTTTTATATTCAGCATTTTCCTGGTTTTATCAAGTATCTATTCTGCACTTTTAAAGCACAATGCTTTGCATTACCTGAATGTCTCTGTGTCAGATCAGTACATTTTAAAATGAGGATCTTATTCAGTAATAAATAAATATTCAGCACTTGGAAATGGATATTCTCTCTAGAACATCTGAGCTACTTTAATCACACTAAATCTAACCAATGGATTGTTTTGTCGTTCCAGTTCTCTTTTGGTGCAGACCCAGTGACGTCCCTGTTGGATCCTCTTGAGGAGGAGCTGCTGAAGACGACAGACACTTATTGTGGAAAGTCCCACCCTCTCTTCACCAAGAGACTGGCACACAGCCTGGCAAACATAAACAGGAAGGCTCCGCGTGGACGGTGACAGACATGAATCACAATGATGGGACAGAGGCCAACAGGAGAGAGACTTCGCCCTAGTCTAACTTTGAAGACTAGAAACAGTGGTAATTGTTACTGGCCATACACACTTGTCATTGAGCAAGAATCCAATCTTGCAAGCTGAATGATGCACAAAATATTTTGAGTTGTAAATGTGTGTTTTCAGCTGGCAAACTGGTCAAAAAAATGAACAGAAGGATGCATAGACTACTTAGTGGACAACTCAAGAGTGGAGCTTTTAGATTATCATGGTGAACAGCTGCTTAAAGCTCTGTAAGACAGTTGTCTCAGATTGAGGCTACATCCACAATAATAAGTTTTCATTTTAAAACGAAAACAACAGCACCGTTTCAGAAATTATCTCCGTTCATACTAAGTTGATGAAAACTAAAATGAAACATGACCATTCACATACACTGGGCATGCGAGTGCCAGTGTAAACAGGCTGCAGGTTGTCTACTCTAACACATGAGTATAAGACATAGCTTTAATGTTTTGGCTTGATACACTTGACACGTGACTGTCTGCCCCACTGTTTGCAAATTTCTGCGTTTTCACTTTTCAGACACCTCGCAATCCCGGAGTTCTACTCTACAATGTGGTCAGCAACATTTTCAAAATCTCTGTATTAGGCCGGGCGTAAATCTAGCAGAATTTATGCGTTTCAAAGCAAAAACATATAAGTGTGGATGTAACCTGGGACTAGAAACTGTTCACCTGTTGTAAGTTTCTCTGGATAAGAGTCTGATGTAAATGCACAAAATCGAGTGTAAACACCAGCTGGCCTTGAATTATTATTGTATGTATTTTTCTCCCCAGGTGTTTTCATTACAGAATTTCACAGTATTGTAGATTTTACTGAAACTTAATTTTTGTTTTAAAACTAACAAGCATCTCGTCTCTTCCAGGTAATGTTCCCCTTTCAGTGCCTTTAGGTTACTGACTAAAGGTGAATATTTGTCACAGTGCTAATTATCTGTAAAAGTTTGGAAGAGTAGCTCTTGACTTTCCATATTGGAGATTTTATTGAACCTTCTGAAACACTCTTATTAAAAGAGACAAATCATATCGGAGCTGGACAAAGACTTTCAGCAGGGTCCTTTTATAGGGATGTATGCACTTTTTCAACCTTCAGAAACTACTTCACCAACAAGATGGTGGAGAAGTAATTTCAGAGAACACATGGAAAAATAATAATGTCAGTGTAAAGTGATTAAATGATTTCTGGAATAGTTATTCACCTGGGATTTTCCACAGTGGGTTGACCTTGTGAGACCTCTGTCGGGAGTACTGTTCCTGAGTAAATGTTTTATTATTGTTCTGTTATTTTATGTTACACAGGTTACAAAATGGGGTGACTCATATAGTGTGTTGTTCAACGATTCGGGTGCGAGTCATTTTTGTGTTGTATTATGCCAGTTTTACATTTTTGTGATGTCGGGTCAAGTCACTACACAAAATTTTGAACATGTGAATAAGCTACAAGTCCTGATGCCAAAAGATTTCATTTTATTACGTTAATTATTGGTTCTGCACCGTTGAATGTATTTTTTAACACTAAAGGTTGAAATCAAAATGTTATATACTTGTTTGTATGTCATTGTATTGAAAAATGAAATTGCTGTTTGTTTTTACATTACAGATCATTTCAGTTTTGCAGAATCAGTGCAGCTGTGTGTGTGTTTAACCACCAGAGGGTAGCATTTTTTGCCACCCTTTTTCCACTATTCAGGTAGTTCAGATATTGTTTTGATACTTTTATAACCGTTTTGAAAAATAAAGATTTGATAAAGTAATAAGTAATTAATTAAGCAATTTATGATGTTTTGAATTAAAATTGCTGCTCTCATTTCCAGTTAATATCATTTCAAGACATAGGTCAAATGGGCCTGGATCAGGCAAATGCAAACATCTCATACTAGGTTTTTCCCTCTTTACCAAAATAAATTATCTTTGTTGGTTTATTCTGTAAGGGCGGCACGGTGGTGCAGTGATTAACACTGTTACCTCACAGCAACAAGGTTGTGGGTTCAAACCCCGGTTACCCTGGCCTTTCTGTGGGGGGGTTTGCATGTTCTCCCCGTGTCTGCGTGGGTTCTCACCGGGTGCTCCGGCTTCCTCCCACCATCCAAAGACATGCAGGCTAGGTTGATTAGTGACTCTAAATTGAGTGGTTGTTTGTCTCTGTGTGGCCCTGCGGTGGCCTGGTGTACCTCGCCTTTCAATATGCTCCAGTCCCCCCGTGACCCTGTGCGCAGGATAAGCAGTTGACGATGGATGGATGGATGGTTTATTCTGTAAAGATCTAGCTTGAGAAAGAAGATGCTATGCTTGTTTTGCGTCCTTGGCCAATATATCTATGACTAGGTCCACCAGTGGTGCTACACCATTTCTGCTCCAGCTGTGAGGTGCTCATAAAGTGCATGTAATGGACCAATAACGCATCCATATAGGTGGCTGTCTGTGACACTATGGAATTGACTATTGAGAATGAGTTTATGCTTATTCCCATTAGGTGGGGGTACAACCATCCATTTATGGCTCCAGAGGTAGTTTGATTCATTGCACCATAAATTTCCTTCATTCATCACGATATATCTGTATGAGAGCTTATCAATTACCTTTATTGACCTGTGTGCCTAAATGCAACATCTAACAGGCCAGGGCCCCAGGGAGAGGGAGACAATGGCTTGAATTGAGCACCATGTTGAAAAATTCAATATGAACCGTCCAAGGTTTCACTTCCCTGAAACTACATATTTTGTATCGTAATAAATAACTCATTTTTATTTCATTTGTTCATCACAGCTGGGAGAGAAACTATTTAAAATAAATTTGGGACATCCTGTGTTTAGGGTGGAGTCAGGGTGGAAGATGAGGGGAAATGGGCGCGTCACTGAAATGTATGAGTGTGTTTGTGATCGAGATTCAGAGAATATATTTAAAATCCTGGTAAGGTTGGCCATATTTCTCTTTTGTCACATGACAAAATGTTGAAAAGGAGAGACGAGTGCATAGGACAGAGGAAAGGCTGATAGTGTATTAGTGATGAAAGAAAAGAACAAGGCTGTCAAAGCCAATATAGCAAATAGGGTACTCTGTTGCTTCAGAGCTCTATCTTTTGTATACTACTTTCCAGACAACAGAGTTGGACCTCAAAATTGCATCATCAAAGAAAAATGAAAAGGAGAGATTTCTACAGAAACAAACATATTCCAGGTATGCGTACCATTTGGTGGAAGTACAGTGTAGCTGCAAATAAAATAGGCTACAAAACATACACTGAGCTACAAAGGACTCTACTAAACTAATTTTCTCTTTCACATGAGGATAAATAGATCGATTTTAGATAAAACTGAAAGCACCAGAACGTAATGAGGTGGACAGGTGCAGCATGAGCAAACTACCTGGTTTATATCATCACTGATCGAGGAGGAACTTAATGTTACATATATCTGTTCATACATGACCACATACTTTAGATTCTGGAGTCACTTAACCGAGATCATCTGTGGCATTTATCAGATCTTTCCTTCAAAGCACAAAAGGCTTAAATCCAATATGGTGAATGTGTTAGCAAACATTTGTCTATTTAGACATCCAGCAGACAGGGAGCAACATTTCAAGTCACCGGATTCCAATGTTCACTCCTATAGCTCTTTTTTTGGTCCCAAATCAATTATTAATTCTAAGCTAAATGCTTAAATATGTTCATGAGCTAGCTGTTTAACGTTGTCTGTGTGCTGTTGGTGCTGGGCAGGTAGCGTACAGTGGGTTTATCTAAGATTTTAGCATTGACAGCATGAGAGTGACCCAAAACAGTTGAGGGCTGTAAAATCAAAATAAAAGCAATGAGCCGAGAGACACTAAAACTCTGAACAAAGCTCAGTGGAACTGCAGAGTTGGGTAATAATTCTCTGTGGATCCATCACTGTCAGCGGCATCTCTAACGGCATCTCTCTAGCACACACGGTAATTTCATCGATCATTTCTAAAAAAGTATTGATGAATTGAAAAAATTCAAAACTTTTGACAACTTGCAGAATTACAGAGCATCTCAAGCAAACTGTCCATTGGAAGTCAAACCCACAGCCCAAATGTACTTCATATTAATGGATTATTGCTGGTCTATAAAGCATTAGTTAAAACTAAAAAAATAGTATACAAGTATGCCTTATTTGAAAGTAGTAAATATTTCAATAATAAACTCTTTCAATATAGTGTGTACGCTTTGATCTAGAGAATTTCCTCTCATTTCCTCTCAGACAGCATAAGTGTAATTCTGACAGCTTGATGTAACGCACAAACAGTATATGGATGCATAATGCATGCATACAGCTATAGCGAGCAAAGGTATTGGGCTGAGGCATCACACACACACTTGCTCTTATACTATGTACGACTCCTGCTGCACACATTTGAGCATGTTCATCATATCATGCTCCTAGATGGCACAGTAGGGGGTCATTTACATGTTGTAATAGGGTCTACACATCACTGCTGTAGGAGATGAGAGAGAGAGGCACACAGTCCTGAATGTTCCCCACAAACAGAATGTCATGTTCTGCTCTTCTTATTTACATGTGTGCGACTACAGGGTACGTTTGATGCCCAGTGAGATGGAATATGACATATTTGCTCACACTGACACAGAATCTGTTTCAGTGAATCAGTGAATACGTCATATAAAGAGAGAGACAAAGAGAGTGATGCGTTTTTCAGCATATTGTTTTATTTACTTCACAGCTTATTTTCTGCGTGTGTTTGTCAGATTGAACACTGCAAATGCCACAAAGCCAACCTGAAGTATTTCTGTCCGGCTTTCTGCAAAATCTCGCTGCTTTCAAGGGAGCCAGAACTCAGGAATCTCGAACCATTATCCGGCTTTGTGGTCCTTGTCCTGGTTTTTGTCCTCATCACTTTGTATGCATGTTCCTTCCTTCCTTTCCCTTTTCCTTCCTTTTTATTCTTTTATTTTAACCTGCCATTCCCGGTCCCATGATTCTTCTTGCATTCCTAAATTCTTATCTTTTCACATTATTTCTACAAGAATCCACCTTTGAAATCTACCTCAGTGTCTGACCCAGTTTCTAATGCCTGATTTCTTTTTTCCTGCACCCATCAGAGGGCACGCAAACTTCCAAAGACAAACCACACTGCGAGTACAAAAATACCCAATGTGCTCATCAAACATGCTCATATGTTTTATGCTGTTCAAGAAATGGCAACTGAATGTTTTCAAAGACAGCTTGTGATGCAGAAGTTCTCACCTCCAAACATTTCAAGGTACACCAGTGTGAGCCTGTGTGTAGGCCTACTTAAAAAATGCTAGCCCTGGGGATATGAGCTCCTTCGCTTTGTACTAGACTGCAGGCATACATAAGAGCCAAAACAAGGCTGCTAGCACCGTGAGACAAACGCATCCAAGGACAATAACGAGACGTTATTGTCTCGTCAAGAATGTGAGGTTGTTGAGTTACAGCTTGCAACAAAATGGATGTTCAGTGGGGTTTTGAAGTGGTTTGAGCACGTGGATTTGCTAAATATAAATAGCGGTGTCAAAAGCACACAGCTGCATGATCGTTGGAGTTTTAGTCACTTCTGTTTTAAAGAAAAGGTTTGACATAGCTTTTTCAAGGTCAATACCATCATGATCGATACCACTCTCAAGTCTGCATGGTAAATATGAAGCTACCACCAAAAGCCGGCAAATCATTTTACTCCCTTTAAAACAAAAACTATTATAGCTTAGGAGGTGCTGGTAGGTAGATTTATTTTATTTTGGACTGAACCAGGCTAGCTGTTTCTAGCTAGCAGAGACCAAGGCTATAGCCAGCAGCCAATAAAGACTAAACACAACTTTTACAAAGTTTTTGTATGGATAAAATAAATTATATACATTATGTGAATTGTGAGCTTTAGAGATGCTTTTATGTCTTTTTTTAACCTTTGGAAAGAGCTAGCTGTTTCCCCGTGTCCATTCTTTATGCTAAGCTAAGGTAAGCAGCTTCTGGCTCCAGCTTCACTTTACAGAGTTGAGTGTTATCAATCTTCTTATCTAACTCTCTGCAAAGAAATGGAATCAGCATATTTCCCATGTTGAACTCTTTTTCTAAAATTGTTTCTATAAATATATGCTTACTTTTTGCACTTTTGTTATCTAAGGTAACACACCACAGCAATGCTTATTTCTAGCACAAAATATTCCGAGCACATGTGCACAGGAATTGCTTACACACCCATCACACTCACACACAGACCCCATCTGCTCTCCCCTTTCTATAGATCCCATATAAAACTTCAAGCCGAAGAACAGGGGGCGCTGAGATAGAGGGGTTGACATTAGAAATGAGAGTGACCACGCCACTTTTATCTCCCAACATACCCTGACCCTCCTCCTCTTTTTCCCTGCCACATCCTCATTGCACAACAATAGATTTCCCATTACTGCCCCTTTCTTCACTCCATCCCTCCATGACAGCTCCACAGTATTTACCCCCCTGAGAGATCTGATTCAAAAAATACCTTAGTGCGTGCATGTGTATGTGTGTGCGTGTGTGTATGTGTGTTTGGTCATACCCGTGTGCTCATGTGAACATTTGTTTGTGGGAGCAAAAAATTAGAAGCATGTGTGTGAATATGTGTACAGTGTGGTGTGAAGTGTACAGCTTTATTGTATTCCAAATGCTCACCGCTCACCTTTTCCTTTCTACTCTCTTTCTGCCCAACTCTCCACATTCACTCACACACACACGCACAAACACACACGCACACACTCTCTCTTTCCCCTGCAAGCTTTTCAATTAGATAATTACAGTGGCACTGAATAGAGCCAGACACTGCCGCTCTATTGTGGAAGCACCTGTCCCCCCGTATACTGCAATTACCTGCCAGGCCGGAGGGGAGTTGCAGGCTATTGTTTGTGGGCATATTTGTGTGTGTGTGTGTGTGTGTGTGTGTGTGTGTGTGTTAAACGTTGACTGTGTGCATGTATCTGCTCAGCCTGTGTATGTAGGCTACTCTACTCTATGTACCTAAGCAGGTGTGTTTCTGTGCATCCTTATTTCAGTGCTAAAGGGTCTATTGTATGTGTGTGTGTGTGCTGATGCTATGCAAGAAGAGGTTGCACTTAATTAATAATGTTCCTTGACAGTGATAGAGATTTAGAAAGTCGTAACTAATGCAATTTCAACCTAATTTTGATCATGAATACATGGACCGTACATGTTAAATGCCAGTGCTGTGTACAGGGTATGTGAGTGGCCTGCAGGTTTTTGTTGCCAGGAGCAGTTCAAATCCTAAAACCGTCTATGAGCACCTAGTCCACCATGTTGTTAAACACTTTAACATTTGTATCCCTGCTATGGAGCGAAAAAGAGTGGGTTTTCTCTGAAAACTGAGAGTAAGTGGAGCATGGCAAAGAGAAAAATTGCAACAAATGTTTTGGACGATTATATCTTGTACTGTACTCAACAAAAATGTTAAAAGTCACAGGAAGATTCAGTCAGCTTCATGCAACATTGCGCACAATAGCATGAAAGCGAGGGTAGAAATGTCTACCAAGTCATGTGCACAAAACGAGCTAAACTGCTTCACAGTGCTACTTGTGATAAGGAAACTCCATAGGGTACCTTTTAATATATTCTAGTTTAGCCTTTTTAAACAGTCTATGAGTTGAGTTCACTCAAGGAATAAGACGATGAGATGTTAACAGGTTTCACTGAGAGTCTACTACCGTGTACAGGCTACAGTGAGCCATAGCCAACAGCATAACAACTAAATCTGTTAGCTCTGCTGTTAGCACTGGAAAACAGTAGCATGAAAAACAACATTTCCTCAAACTCAGCCAATCTCACATAGGACACACTTTACAGGCCTCTCTGTATCACCTTGTATTCTTGTACATCTACAGTAGACTGGCAGACGACTAGCAATAGAAAACCTATGTAGTCAATGTTGTGTAAAGGTTTGCTTCCTTGTCAGTAGTTTAATAAAATATATTCATTTTAAGACAAAAGAGATTAAAGAGTGTTTTTTTAGTCATCAGTTACCTTTGTTGTTCATTCTTCCATTACCAATTATCAGATAACTTTTAGAACTGGCACACTCTGTTAGTTTAACTTAGCCTAAAGCTGAAGTGTTCCAACAGCAACAAAAATGTGGAGTTGTTGAATGTCTTGTGAAACCCTGCAACGTGAAATGTGCACGTCCCTGATCCAGTGTTGGCTGTGTTTTGAACACACTTTAGATCCATGTGGTTTGAGCTTTTGCGAACAAGCAAAGAATATTAAAACATTTTGAAGCATTTGATCTAAAACATAATTTAAACATTTTATCTAAAACAGTTTATAACAAGTTGTAGTAAAATATGGATGATAGCACATTAGATCACCAAAATTATATTTAGCCAACAGCATGGAGTGCAAGGATCAGCGCTGCATCACACATGAAAATATACTATGTGTTAAAAGGTTTTACAACCTAGAATAATCATGTTTTCATGTATAATAAATGCGTGCAAAGCTGTGCCAGGAAAGAGGAAACATTTTTGCTTTTACGGCTGCAGAAGCCATACTCACTTGCAAGGTCTAATCGAGTAAATAATGATAATACGGTGTTTACAGATCACATTAAAAAAGCTCACTTTCTATCATAAATATGAAAATAGTACAGCAAATTGCACACCCCAACCACTCAGGCAGCTGATGTGTATTTATCCAAATTACACTCTGCAGAATCTTGTCCTGGTGTCTTGTTCTGGCAGCTCCCTGGTGTGTTAATTTACGCCTGGGTCCATTTTATAGTGAGCACCTATTGATCTGCTCGGACACACGTGTAAAGCTCTAAAGCTCTGTTAAGACAAGGCCAAATGTCTGCTACAAATTGATGACAGCACATAACGTGTGTGTATGTGTGTCTGTGCGCGCAGTGCTACACAACGTGTAAACCTCTCAAGGTGGCAAAGCACGTCAGTAACACCCTATCACATCTGTTCCCATGACGATGAGGACCCACTCCGTTAATTAAAGCCCTTTACTTCCCCGTTATGTTACATGAATAACAGGTTGAAGTGTGCCTTAAAGGCTTACACATACACAAACACACACACACACACACAAACACAAATACCTTAATTTAGTTATGTGCCTTACTAAGTGGAAGACTTGGTTGTCTCTCAATCTGTTCACAGCTCTATTATTTCCCCAGGTAAAAGCAGTGACCCATGAAGACGATTTGCCATCACATACGTACATCACCGACTGCTTTATGGCTCCTAAATGATTTCAATGAGTAAAATGCATAGCAACTAATGGTTAAGCATCTTGGCAGGGCTCCAGTTTGCTGTAATCAAACGCATTCAGTTTATCAGTGATGTTTATCAGGCTTAGCGCTCTTGATGTTCCGGAGGGAGGATGTGAGGCAGGATATGAGGCTGATGTTGTGATCAATCACTGATAGCATCACATGGGACTAACGAGGTCTCCCTAACGAAGGAACACAGAGAAAAGGATATAATTGCGAAAACTCATGATTACCTACCTCAAAGATGGATTCATTCTGTCTGGGGAGACTCAGGAGGGAGGGAGGGCGAGAGAAGGAGAAGTGAAATAAAAGGTCAATGCCAAAACACTGTGCAAGGCCGTGAAGTGTTTAGAAAGACAAAGATGGTTTCTTCATTAACAGTCATGTCTCCTGCCAATGAATCCCTGAGAGTGCTGCTCTCTGTTTTAAGACAACACAGAACTTTATTGATCTCATTCTAAATGTTTGTGCCCAAAAGGCTCACTAGTTTAAATATACTAAACACATAAAAATAGACTAGACATACATAGTAAACAAGGCCATAGACACAGTTTTGATAATTTAATATATATTCCTTTAACTGTTAACCCTAAATAAAATACAAACATTCATTTCCTTACACAATGGTCCAAATGTTCTTTTTTTATACTTAACATGTGCAATTTATGTTAAATTGTAGAATGTAAACTGTTCCCCAAATTTCCGGAGGCAGGACCATAGACTGTACAAAAGAAAGACAGGACATGTCCTTGGTTTTCTCACTGGTAGCTACATCTCTGATAGTAAAACTGAATGAAATAAAAATCTATATAAATAATAATACAGGCAGGTCTATCTGTCAGTCCACCACTTTGGTCCAAACTGAAATATCTCGTTTGCCAGGCAGCTAGCAATGTTTGCCAGGGTTGTGCTCAACTAAAATGTTAAAAGTCACGTAAAGATTTAAAAAGGAGAATTTTGCCTTGCCTTGGCCAAGAGTTTGATCGATGCAGATACTGTGACTTATTGGGAGCATTCTGCACTTCCGGTTGTGTGAGGATGGCAGCGCTCAGTGCTTTTATGCTGCTTACAACACCCACACACTATGTCTTACCTCAGGTACACCTTATACCACTAATTCAACTGATACACAAATTACACACCTTGTTAAAGTCAGTTATGTATTAAATTAATTTGCTTTTGTTAAATAAATTACTTTGGTTAAACCGTTGAAATGGTGTGTTTGTCATGGACCAAGAGCCAGGTTGTGACAAGGTCTTCTCACTAAAATGCATTGTGTGTATCCTTGAGATCAGACATATGTATTGAATGCCAAAACAAGAAAATCTGTTAGCTTGGCTGTTAGCTTCCTGAGCTAGCATTAAAAACAACAGTCCACCACTTTAGTCCAAACTGAAATATCAATCATTAATTAATAATTTTATAAAATAAAACTTTTTATTAAAAAAAAATACAATTAATTTCTATTTCTATTATCTACATTCTGTATTTTGGGGTCAGGTGACAGGTATCTTGGTGGCCTAAAGTTTAGAGAAGCGATTTGTGACCAGAAGGTCTTTAGTTCAGTCCCCCAGACTGGCAGAACAAATCTTGGTGAGAAAAGTCAAAAGCAGCTCTTGCCCCTTGGTCTCAGACCCCGGTGTATCATTACCATCACTGAGGTGCCCTTGAGCGAGGCCCTTAACTCCACCACCTAATCTGTCCCTCTTGAGAATAAAAAGGTCTCTTTTCCTGAGTCACGAACAAGCAGCAGTGAGGCAGGCAAAACCAGCCTGTGGATGCTCCTGCTGAGGCGAAAATATTAAGGGCACTTCAGCTGCTCAGACAGGCCTCACTTTGATCTGGGAATACACAGATGTAAGCAGCAGATCCCAGCCTGTCGCTCACATCACCGCCACTTTGGGGAAAGCGACGGCTCGAGCTTTCGAGAGCATGGACGTGGAGACAGACTGTTAAAAAGACAGGCCGTAACAGAGCAAAATAAAAAGACACTGACACATGGGTTTTGAACACGGAACGTCTCAACTGGAATTGGAACGGTGAAGAGGTCTTGGGTATTTCAAACTTAACAAAACAGTCACGCCACAGTCAAGGTCGAGCACAGTGGGATGACTTCTGGATCTTTACGTGCTGCTGCTCTGATGGTGAAATAGAAGTGAAATCGATGCCCTGAATACTCTAGCTGTCCAACGGAATGATTCCACTTTGTAAGGACTCATTCATTAAAAGGTTAATGACTCGAAATGAGAAATTAATTTAACGTCCAACGGAACATTTCCCTGTAAGTGTGTGTGAGAGGGATGGTATGTGCACAGCCATCGTCCTAATGTTCGTCAAAGTCAAGATGAATGGACCCCTCCCTTCTTCAGTGAACTCCATTTCTCCGATCATAGATATGGGCTATTGCTTTTTTTCATGGCTAGATTCAATTTATGGTTTAATGAACATTTTGGAGCCAAAAGAAACTCTTCAATAGCACAGCTGGCCTGGAATGTATTTATGGATATAGTGAATTGAAAATGAAAACATGCAGAGATTTTGACTTAGAGATTATTGTATCATTTGACTGAGCCACATATATGAACTCACACTCAACAGCAGGTGGAAGACTTGCTTACTGTCAATATACTGTTAACAAAAAAAAGACCCCTCCATTTCTTTGTTCACCGGCACGCAATAAAAACAGATGGCAACTAAAATGATCCATGTCTGCAGTATGATGACAGTTTCTAATCATAATTTATCCCAAGCTCATCACATTTATGTTGTGTTTGCAAAGTGGTTAATTCCTTTTTGATTCAGTGCCATCGTAAAAAGACACACTCTTTGTGGAAGTGAACACTATTTCAGTTGTCAGGCCGGCTACCGGCTTACCGTCAGCGTTACATTGGCCAGTGCTGATTAAAGCTTTAAATTTTGATCAGGGGTGATTCAGGCTCTTAATAATCGTCAACAGTGATTAAGCTGTCAGTGCAAGGCAAGGTCATTTCCGCTTCCTGGTAATGATGGTACAGACTGCTTTTCATTTGTTTGACTTGTTTTCAATATCTAATGGCAATTACACTGGCAAATGAAAGAAACAACCGTGAGACAATTTATCTGCTAACGTCCATAAAATACACTGAATGTACAAAATATGAGGGACATCTTCAAGTCATCTTATATATCTGCTTTTACTTGTTTTTAAATCCTACAGGTTTGATAAGGGGAATGTGGTGTTCTGGCAGATCAGTGGTCTGGAGTGAGTCCAAATGTGGAACAACCTTGTCCTACCTTTTTTCACCTCTATGATCCCAGAGAAATGAAGTGAAGAATGTAATATCAAAACATGAGGGTAATCATTAAAAGAAGCACTGGCTTTTATCTGGATTTGCCTCATTATTTCACATAATGAAGAATATGTGTTTTTAGCCACACTAGCGCCATGGCTCGATGGATGGCTGTGTCAGTCGATCGGTCTGTCTGTCTACTGTTTTGGTGAACCGATTGCCATTCAGTAGTTGTTGAAACATTGTGGAAATTTGTTAGATGATCACTCAAATTTAAATGTATCCGTTTATGACCAAAAACTTTGAAAACATATTCCCATCATCCTCAGCCATCCTTTATGTTTTACACTAATTAGCAAATGTTAGTGGGCTAACTTAGGCCATCATAGCAAAGTTAACATCAGCATGTCTGCTTTGTCATTATGTGCGTGTTGATGTTAGCATTTAGCCCAAAATGTGGGTGACAATAAAGCTAATTTGAATTGAATTGAATTGTATGGAGTGAACTGATTCAGGGATATTATTTAGGCAAGAAAAGACTTTGCTGTCAGGTATCCTTTAAGTTCTCTTCATTTTCATTTTGTCAATATGCTTGTAGGAAATATAACATAACAATCTTATACAAACAGGGAAGGGTCTCTACCTCATATACTCATTATTTTAATTTATAATACCAGTATTTTATTTAAGCTTTTAAATTATTTATTAACCTCGGAAACAGCTGTTGAAGAAAAATAATCTCAACACAACAGCCATTTAGCAGCTGTTCTGGAGCTTTCACGTGGTCATCATCAGCAGATGGACTTTGGATTTAGAGCACTTTTTAAAAAGTTTAGCTTGAGATATTATTTTTTCTTGTTTGTTGTCTGTCATTTTGTCACATCTAATTATATATAGTCTTGTACTCTTGTAACACTATATGCAAATGTTACAGTGGATACAGTGGTGCATGGTTCCGTCATTGCCATTTGAAGCTGCACTGTGAGAATAGTACCACCACACTACCAAAGCACTACACTGAAAATTGTATAATTATATATGCTGGCATGTTTGTCATTGTGCTTTTATACATGCTCCCAACCCTAGATAGTATGCAACTGAGGCACATGCATAGAGGCTATTGAAGACTGAGGACAGATATAGATTGTTTAGGTTTTCAGTACTGCAGAGGAATAATTACATCTTCTAATTGCGTCAAGACTGAACTCTCAAGGGAGCAAACAAAACAAAGAAAGATTAATAATGAAATGATGAGACATGGACTATCAGAGGATGATGCGCTGGGAGGGGACGCTATGATTTAAAGATCTGGAAGACTTAATCACTTTATCTGATTGGTATTTGAAGCCATGAATCTCAATTAGCAAGCATTAAGATGTTTTTGGCAGTTAGGCAGAGTCCATTTCCATGATTGGACCCTGCCTGCTTGTCAGCTGGAGTTAATATGCAGCATAGATGAAAATGTTTTGAAAACAGCTAGGGAAATTATATTAGCCACAAAATGTCAATTCATAATCTTAAATATATCAAAAGTGTAGCTTTTTATATGGTATTTTAATTATACTTCAAGATCAAAATGTTTAGCAGTGATTGCTAACATATTGGTAACATATACCATTGAGATTTAGCTTCATGCAAATATCAGTACATCTAGAGCGTCTGGACTGAATTTATACAAAATCAGCTCTTTTTTCCACAGCTGCTTCTGTTGTTGTTGCCTTATTGTCTTATAATTAATGATTTCCTATCTCTGCAGCTTTGTTTGAGTGCTTTGTCTGTCCATGCTAGTCACTGTGTACTGTATCCTGTTGCTTTTGTGTGCCTTAATTATGGCTGAATAGGAGACAATGGACCTTTAAAGCTGAGGCCTTTCTCTCAGCTTCCAGGTTCTCTATCATTCCCCGCCACTGGTTCATAAAATGGCTGCCTTTGTACCTGCTCCCTCCATACCTCAATTAATACCAACCCAAACAGTCACCCTGGTTACCTGCAGATAAGCAGCTATGCTAATTCAGTTAGCTTGTTATCTCATCAGCCGGGAAGGTAAAATGAAAGATGCTGGGAAATCACCTAATTAGCCACTTTGATGTATTGTCCCTTTGTAAGTAACATATATGATCAGCAAAAGGATGAGCTTACTTACCCGTATCCTGAAATGTCCAGGATTAAGAGCATGCATTTGATTTTAACCTGCATTTTTGGCCTTTTTATTTTATTTTATTCATATTACCATTTTGCTCTCTATGTGCACAAAAAAAATCACAAGCCCAGTTTTCACAGAGCCTCTTTAGCATCACCTGGGGTAGTTATGAAGGGAAGCTAATCTAGGATTCAGTTTGATAATATGTCTATGAAATATTCACTCTTCTCTCCCTCTTGCAGCGTTGATATTTGCATCCTATAGTAAGCTGCAAGCTGCCTCTTTGTGGCGGCATGTTTTTGATATTGGCAGAGGCTCTCAGGGAGCTGCGTTCATGTGTGGATGACATCGGGGAATCACTGAGACGAGCATCCTACTTGACAGTTGCTTGCTGCCATCCGATGCCTCTCACCTGAGGCACAGGCACTGACGTCCTTCAAAAACCATCTGCCTGTCTTTCACTGCTAATTGATTTGTCCTTGGATGGAGGTGTCTGGAAATGCTTCAGGGAGAATATTTATTTTGACAGATGCTCTGCACGTGAATGTGTACCATACACAGAAGAGGGTGGGGCCTCGACTGAAAGATGCTCTCAGTGCCTGGAGGTGAATTAGTCATCTTTGTGATGCGTTGAGTTGTTTAAAGAATGCAGCAGGGAGTGTTAATGGCGAAGCAATTTTACAGCGGCAATCTCGTTTGTTTTCCTAGTGCTTCAAAGTACATTAAACTCTCTCTCTTTCTTTACAGTAGTTCTCTCTTGCTGTCTGGTAGCTCCTTAACTAAGCCAGCACTTTTCACAGTCTTAAGGGATTCATGCTAAAATGCAAGAAAACATAGGAGGGGGCGGCTTCCCTGCGATACAGCTTCTAAAACAGTTTCCCATCATCAGTAGTCAAATGCCTGAAGTACTGAAATCAACACATAGTCTTTTTTTGACACAATTGGAGTATGATAGCCCACCCTTAGCGTGTGTGTGTTTCCAGCAAGAACATGAAGGCAATAATTTATTCAGGAAGTGAGGAATTATTCAAAAAGAAAAGGCTGCAAGCCACAAGTTGAATCCTGTAGCCCTTAGTTTGAGCTCAGTGCTCACAAGGGATTTTTCCAGAACAGAATTTTCTTCTTTTTTTTGTGCATAATTGCACACTAAACTTTATTGCCCCTCCTCCAAGGGGTCAAAAGAAAACCTCCCGTCAACTAGTCAAAAAATGGAGGTTCTCAAGATGTGCTATGTGTTAATAAGAAGCTTCATAGGCTATAAGTCAGACGCTGCAGAAGCATATGGCTCTTACTTTCACAGAATTTCTCTAACGAGATTTCATTGAGAGGAAACACACAGAATTATTCAGTTATTCATGGGTCATTATTGTCAAGACACATCAACCAAAATACTGTGGATGTAAGGTGTTTGATTCATCATGCTCCAGTCAAGCAGACGGTGTTTCACAAATAAAGGGATTGTTTCCTAAATGATCAGATATAACTTGATATAAACCCACTAGAAGCAGCTTCTGCTCTAGCAGTCCCCCATACCATGGGCTCCAGTATGAGGGACTTGCTCTCCTCTCTCTCCTCTTCACACAATGTTGGAGCGAGTGCAGACATAAACCACCCACCAACAATTGGTGTGGCTCTGAGCATCTATTCCCTGGCGCTTAAACAAGGGGAGCAGCTAATGTAATGGTGTCAGAAAAGGTTAAATGCCTACACCAGCATTAAAATGTAATTAAGCTTTTCTCCCAGCATGGATGGAACGATGGAAGAAACACTAACACGTTTTTCAAATATTTTTATTTACCTTAATATATATACCTTTTTATTTTCAACACCACTTCTTCTATATTACAATGCAGTAGTTATATATTGTGATCTTTTTGTAATTTTGAAAGGCACCAATGTATAGTAAGCTTTTAAAAATAATGCTACTTGCACAACAGCATCCCTTGTTGTCTCAACACAGACATGCCATTTCGGAGGCAAGGCACAGCAACACAGGGCTTTTAAAAAAGGCAGGTTTAATTATTTGATCATACCTGTTATCGCTTTCCTACTAACCTAATAATGGCGTGAATGTCTGTTGGGGGTGTGCGTCGATTCCTGGGAGGCTGTAGGCTATAGAAGAGACGATTAACCATTTGCATTTAGATTGTGTGTTGACACACAATATAGACATATGGCCCCGTGATTCATACATAGGGAGAGAGAAGCAGAGGCAGACATGGAGGGCCTGAGAGAGATAGAAGTTGGGGGCCCTTAGTCTGTTTGTGTGTGTGTGTGTGCACATGTGGACGTTTTGTAAGTAAACACGTTTAAGGTGGTCCACTGTTAATAGCCATTTCTATCGCTCTCCCACATGGCTTTCCTTAGGTCTTTTCCCTATCAGTGATGAAGGATTGGAGGATTCACATGGAAGTAAATATGAGGGGGATTTAAGGAGGTTCCATCTAGTGAATGGATGGATTACATGATTATAAAGAGCCCTGCAGGGCGGCTTGAATGTTAGTAGAGACACCCAGCTGGGGAAAAGGGAAACATGAAAATACAATAAGCAGAGGAGGAGAGATATGAGGAGGACACCTTGAATGTGCACTGATGAAAAAAATGTATGGGCTTTTATATACTTTAGAAGTCGTTGTTACTCCACTACTGTAGTGTTAATGGTGCTGTGCTCTAGGCAAAGTCAGTGTTACTGTTATATAGAGACAGCAGGAAAATTGTGTTTTTACAATCTAGGTCTTATTTTCTTAGTTTTGGCCATCATCCATATTGTGTATAATAACATTTTACTTAGAAATGCAACAGGCCTGATTTTAAGCAGACTTTTAGACTACTAAAATGTTCGGCTATTCTGGGGCAGCAGAAAAAGCTGTAAACACAAAATTGGCATTATTGCCTCATAAAGTTATGATATGTTTTCTATTTACACATCCAAAAGACACGGACCAACATTATCATTCATTCTGAGCTGTTTTTATGACTACTTGGCAAAATGTAAGTTCAAAACTCATTCTTCTTTTAGCTTGGTTTTAGTGCCCTCCAACACTTGTGAAAAATATGTGGCTGTTTTGTGTTTAAATGCTCCACTATATTCACAAAGTAATAGTACTAACTGCGTGACATTCAGCCAGAGTAAAAATGCTCTGTAGAACTGAAGCGAACTGTAATGTCAGGTGATGATTTCCTGCTGGTTTGTCACTAGGAGTGACTCACATGACACGTGGTCATTTGGTCCATTGGTAATACAGTATAAAAATACTGATTAATGCAGCTTTAAAAAGTCCACACTAGACATGTTACACATACACCATATTGTAAAAATCTAGTATTTTTTATTACAGTTATGTGCACTTCATCCATGTCATCCATAGCAATGAATGACATTTCAGGTGAATTCGTTTTAAGTTCATTACAAAGTGGTTTTAGAATATAGTGTTAAACTGGACATTTGACTGTCTGATTTCCTCTTACTTGCCCTAAAGACATTTGGTCTAAAGCGATGGTCTCCAGTGTTGGACAATTGACTCTCTGATTTCTTCTTACTTGCCCTGAAGGCGTCTGGTCTGAAACTGGGGTCTTCACTGTTACCATGTCCACATTTCCCAGCAATCAATCACATGTCATCCTAATATTATCTTCAAAACATATAAAATAATGGACAATATCCAGATTACTGTGAATATACTCATTATATTACAATTCACACAGTCCTGCTTTTCAGCCAGACTTCTTGCTCATTTTACCCCTTTCGCTCACATTTTCAGCTCTTTCAGTAATTACTTCAGTTAGCTTAACATCACGAATTATATAATATATTTTAATATATTAAATTATTCTTAAACTATTTCTGCAAGTTAGTCCATTCCTTAATTCCTCAGCTGTTAGTGTTTTCGCCCTTGCTTTAGTGGATTTCTCTGATCAACTTGTGTCATGAAAGCAATTTCTCATAGTTTTGAACATATTGCAAATGCTTTGACACATTGAAGCAAATGATTATCAGTTGGTTATGTCATGCTGATCACAATGAATTATACGGGTTCTTTGTTAAATAGTCTTAACCCCCAAAACATCTAGACATTAGTTGATTGGATAAGTCACTACATGCAAAATGCCAGGACATGTTGTCAAAATCAAAGTCATTCTTCACATTCAAGTATACAGCTGAAGGAAATAATGTTTCGTACAGACCAATGGTGCATAGATAAAATAAGAATAGACAACGTCAATTCACAACATACTTTAGTAGCAACACAGCCCTCAGACCATTTACCCGATACACACAATACCATAAACAGTGAACAGTGAACAATATTAAGTGAGCAGTGAATAGTGCAATATTGATAATATATGCCAGTAGATGTATAAACTTAAAAATGTGTGTGTGTGTGTGTGATTGTATTTTTAAAAAAATGTAATTAATTCGAATAGAGAGAAGCCAATCATATTTTTTATACACGTGTATTAGACTTTTTTTGTAAATGTCTCCTTACTGTAATTGATGAAGATATCTATTGTGGTGTGGATAAGAATCTGTGACCTGACAGACAGGGACACCAGCCTAAGAAGTGTTTCACATGCTTACATTTCTAATTTTGTAATTTCTTCACTTGTGCAATGCAGTGCTATAAAACAGTCCTTCCTTTTTCTTTTCTGCATCACAATGACATGGTCTGTCAGCAAACTATAGTACAAACAGTAAAAACTTAATTGTGAATCCTGTCCAATCTCTTGCAATATATAACTTTATACTGCTGAAAATGACTTGACGAAGAAGTGCAGCCTTGTGTATTTTCCATCTTTGTCATCAAAGCCTTAGCCATAGTTTACATCAGAAAAAACCTACACTACACTGTTATATTGATACCATGACTAAACATTCTAACTATCTTTTTTGTAAACAATAACAAAGATTGTGTCATTCTGGTGGCACTGACATGTTCAATGACATAAAGACTTTTGAGAGGATTTTGAGTGAGTTACGGGCTTTTGCAGGTAATCCACTGTGTTGTGCTGTTTGTTGGATAGCAAAGCAAGTGAGAAAAACTGTAATAACAATCAGTCAATTCAATTCAATTTTGCTTTATTGGCATGACTGTTGAACAATATTGCCAAAGCATCATACATATAACATATCTTGGCTCAACAAGCCAATGTAGCCACACTATCTGTACCTATAACCTCGGTGTCACTGGTAAACATGGCTATCCTTATTATAATTCATAATTTGACAAAGCATCATCTTTCTTCTCTCCATGTGGTTTACACAAAACCTTTATAAATGAAGTGTTTTAATATGAGACTGCCCGAAGTTTCCAACAACTAGAAAAGTGGCTTATTGTCTATAAATGCATCCTATCCAATAAAAGCTTAAAACGGTTTTCTGCACAGTGCCTCGTACACAGACTTTTCTGCATCTCATGTGCAGCTATGGAAACCAACTTGGTCGCTTTCCCACTCAGACTCACTTTGTCAAATCGCAATTACTTGTGAGACTATTACTCCATTAGATCATGAGACGGCCTGCTCCAGCAGTAACTGAAATCTGACGATGCAGTCAAGTGGTGGTGACTTGCGTGACAAATGGTCTCATAATAGTCACTCAATCGATCAGTGCATGAAGCAAATTTAAGTTTGTTAAGTCAGTTGGGGAGACAAATGCAACACGCAGAACGTACCGAGTTTGTCTTTATTGACTGGCTATTCAGTTGATATTTACAGAGCTCTGCTGTGTGAAACAGTTCATTAGTGTAATCGATCCCTAAAGCACACACTTCTCTGTCATGCTGTCAAATAAGCTGCTTTGGGCTAAAACTGTTTTTATTTATATTCCTCAATGTTTCTTGTGTTTTCTTTTTTTCCACTCCAGCTTACTTTTCTCACTTAGATGAATCTTATTGATTTCAACCTCCTTCGACAGTCTGTCTTTCCTTTGCTGCAAAAGGTGTGGTTTTGAATAGTTAGATCAACCTTTATGACTGCATAAGTCATGTACACTCAGAACATACTGCCACCTTGTTAGTAAATAACAGATTATATTTAATGGATCTACAGTACATATCTGTAGAGTTTCCAACTTCTAAAGCCAGTTTGACAAAAGAGAGATGGAAAACATTATACAACATGTATCTGCATTAACTGATTTTCTAGGTTATGAACACAACATTAGCTTCTTATGCTTAATTTTAAAGTGAGATTCATGGAAACAGCAAAGTCTGAAAAAACGTTCTTAATTTCACTTGCTTGTGGTGGTGTTTGAACTCCTTTTTGAAAGAGTTAATGCGCTAAGTAGGAGATGGAAATACTTTTGCCAAATAAGTTTGAACAAGACTGATCATTTCTCATAGCAACTGGAAGCATCGCAGATAGCAACCTCACTATTTGAAATACATTCCTGAGGATCTCTCTCAATTTTTCTCAGATCCGTGGTCCTCAGGTCCATGCGACTGGTTTCCGGTTTGTAAACCATACTTCTTGTTTGAACTAGAAGTGCATAACATCAATTTCTGATGAAACTACGCTTTGCGTAGCCTGGTTTATTCGCTCCAATCCATTTGATGAAATGCACCTAATTTTCTTTTGCTTAAAATTCATTTGTCAATTAGATGGAAACAAGACTACTGACATAACCAACCTTTTAAGTTGATAGACCGAACTTGTTAACAAATGCTTGCTTAATTACATGTCATACAGCCACGGAGCAACATTGGCATTCATTTGGAGTTGCATTTCTGGCCACCTGCAGAATGAAAATCTAATATTCACCCTTCTTTTAGCTTGGTTTTGGTCTCCACCAACTCTACTAAAATTACATCTCGCTGCAGCTCTAAATGTCTTGACAACTATCAGATAGATTGCCATGAAATTTGGTACAGAAATTCATGTCCCCCTCAGGATGAATTATAGTAACTTTGATGAACCCCTTACTTTTCATCTGGCACCATCATCAGGTCAAAATTGATTTGGTTAATGACCAAATACTTTTCCGACAGCCCTATCAGTCCTACTAACTGCATGATAAATGTTTGTAAGAATGCTAATGTTATGGGAATTAGTATTAAGCATTTATCTGTGCCGTTAATCACATGAACAAGAATTCCACTGTTCATCTCACCAGAAGTAAGTCTATTCCATTTCCACAGCACAGTCTGCTGGAAGGCTGCTGAGTTTCCACAGTGAAGCTCTGCACATTGTAGTCCACCTCCCTAGGATAGATTATGTACCGATTATACTTTTCCGACAGCCCTATCAGTCTCTCCCGTACTGTGTGGTACTAATTAATGAATGTTAGTATGTTAATATGTTTAACTAAGATGATGAATGTGCTAAACATCAAACTGGCTAAACATCAGCAGGTTAGCATTGCCATTGTGAGCATGTTAGCTCAAAGCCTTACAGAGCAGGTAGCATGGTTGTAGACTCTTGTTCTACTTCACTTTTGTATCATATTTGGTGTTTTGAGGGTGTAGGCTGCTCTCAGGGGTAGTTTGAGATTTTGAAGAAATTCTAATTCCTTCCTATGTCAAATGTGTACATGGTACACAGTTTCACAGAATGGTACATTTATGAATGGGCAAATTGTGACATCAGTGTCAAATCAGAATATCATGTGAATTGGTATATCATAACTGTGGAAATACAGTATATATTTTCCTCCTCTAAACCTATAATCTGGTCACAAATGGAAAGCCAACACATACTGAACAGCTTTTAATGCTTTTCTGTTTATTCACAAGACTTGTATGATGCAGCTTGAAGCAGCCTTTCACCTAGTTTTTCTCAGCATGATTGGCGCACAGGCCCCAGTGACTTAACTACAACATCACGGAACAGCTTCTCATAAAGCCGGATCAATTACTCTGAGTGGGACCTAATTTTTGTCTCATTTCCTGTCCTCATTTTTCACAGCTTCACAGGGACTGTAGAAGAAGGGAGCACCATCTGTGCACCTTTACCCAAAAAAAGAAAAGAGGGGGGAAAAAAGAAAACACATCACATGTTTAAGATAATCTCACAGAGGCACTTGTTCTTCTGGAAATCCACTCGCCACTGAAATCAATTTACTTTCATCAAGCCTAATGACACTTGGTTAGGGCTTAATTTCCAAGTAGGCCATTCAGGCAGCTATTCATAGAGGATGAACTAACTTGGTGAAAACACTTCAGTATCCAATGATCCATATGGTCAATAGACTTGGCTGAAAGGATCAAAAAGTGTCCACTCTAAGTGCATACCTGCTTATTAAACAAATGAAAAAAAGAGCTTTTACTAGGGTTGGGCAATAAAACAATAATGATACTTATTGTGATATAATTTTCCTCAATAACAATGTAACAAATGTATGTATAACATATTACATAACATGTAATGTATAATACATGTTTGATTTAATTCATTTTAATCACAATCAAGTTAGCACAGCAAGTTGGCATTTTCTTGAGGAAAAGGGACTGAAAAAAAAGATTTTATTTGTGGATATTTGTTGAAAAAGGTTTTATCATAATTAAATTTTCTACTACAGATTTGTGAAGGGATCCTCTGTTTGGCAAGTGTTTGTCATGTTTTGACCATGAAGACCATTAACCATCCAGTTTCTTTCTTTCATTTAGCAAAAAATGAAATTAAAAGAAATAATGATTTGACATTTACTGTGATAATTATTGATATATAATGATACATTTTTTTTCATTTTAGGCCATATCGCCCAGCCCTACCTTTTACTTAAGTGGCATGTTTCTTTATTTCTTGCTTTTATTGATTTATTTGACTTGTACATGATCCTTTATTCCCCCAAATACCCTCTAAAATACACCTGACACATTAGCTGTTTTCACTCAATTTCAGCAACTGTTTCAGATTCAACCAACTGCATGATAAATGTTTGTAAGAATGCTAATGTTATGGGAATTAGTATTAAGCATTTATCTGTGCCGTTAATCACATGAACAAGAATTCCACTGTTCATCTCACCAGAAGTAAGTCTATTCCATTTCCACAGCACAGTCTGCTGGAAGGCTGCTGAGTTTCCACAGTGAAGCTCTGGACATTGTAGTCCACCTCCCTAGGACAGATTATGTACCGAGCAGTCAGCTATGCAGCTACCAGCCCCAGACACCACACACCGATGGCCTCATTAAAGGGAATGTGCAGCATGACTCCTGGTGCTCTGCACCAGATGGTCTTCACACAGACACCAGGCTGACGTGACGTGGCAGGCCAAAAAAAAAAAATCACTTTTAGTGGCTGCTGTTTGCAATCCACATCTATAGTATCGTCAGATTTGATGTCCACATGTACAAGTGCTGTGGATATCAGAACAGAGCTGTGCCCACTTGATTGAGCTCTGTCATTGAAAGACCCTGTTTGTGTCTTCCATAGGCATGCAGGCTCTGATCCAATAGTTCAAAGTAAAGACAGATATGATCTTTGTCAAAGAAAAAGTCTTTTCACCTCAAGCTGTTGCAGGTGTCTGGATCCAAACACTGTGTCTGTCATCAAAACCTCCCTCGTAGGTTGTCGGTATGTGAAGAATGAGATCACATCCACAAAGATCCATATCCACCAAGACACACAGTGTGGATTTTCAAGCTCTGTCACACTGCCAATACTGTTCGGCAATCTACTTTTTTCTCCTTTTGATGTGTTCCTGGAAAAACCCGTACACATTATTGAGACTGTCCCTTTAATGTTAAAGTTAGATGAAATAGATTCAGATGGTCATGCCTTAATAACCAAAGAAATAATTTGATATATAAGTATAAATACATATATATGGAATCAAAAGTGAGTACACCCCCTTACATTTTAGTAAGTATTTGATTATATCTTTCCATGTGACAACACTGAAGAAATGACACTTTGCTACAATGTCAAGTAGTGAGTTTACAGATTGTATAACAGTGTAAAGCATCTGTTGTCAGAGAGACGGAGGGAGGTAGTCGTGGGGCAGATGCGTTGTCCAGCGCCACAAACCGTAATGAAAAGAACAGAAAGTTGTGAAGACTTCTCATAATTCGGGAGAAATGAGACCTGTGAGAGGACAATAAAAAACGAGAGTCTCCCATGAGCTATGGGGTCAATTTAAGCAATAATGTGAACTGTCAAAAAAAATTGGATCTGGGGAAAAAAATCGGAATTGAGCATGAAGGCCTGCAGTCGGAACGTAGCCTTAGAGACCTTGCGCACCTCCACTTTCCATTTGGGGATGACCCACAGACGCTCCAGCACTTTTACCCTCAGCTTCTTTAGCAAGGTGTTGGTCATCTTAGACATGTGTTTGGGGATATGTTGATATAGTTGTTGTAAAGATAAAGTATTGGATCTCTCATGGTGGTAAAGTCTGTGCTTACACAAAAATAAAACAGCTTGACCTTACCAGATGTGTAATTTATTACCATGTTGCTTGGATATTCTTCAAGTGTTATATTTTGTTTGCAGTTCTTTCAGTTGCAGTTAGGTTGAAGGTCTAATTTGTACTGACAGACTCTGTGACATTATAACCACAACATTCTTGTGGAAGCATGTCAGTCTGGACCAAAGTGGTGGACCGACCAACTGACATCGTCGCTAGATACCTGTATTATAAAATAATATATTTTTAAGGACAACGTCCCTACCATTTAATTTTTTCTCACTTATGGCCATGAAATTCTCAAACACTACTGCTGCATTTGCCACAGTCCAAAGCCATTAATGTTTGTTCCTTACTTCAGTCACAGGTTAACTTTGTTTTATTTAAATCCATTGAAAACAGCTTGTGAAGACAACATAATACATTGTGTTAAACAGCATGTGTATTGTAGTTTTTCCCTAACATCATTTTATCTTCTTATTCTGTGTATGATTGTGTATGTGACACAATACACAATACTCACAGATTAACTATTTTGTACTTTGCCATTCTTTTTACCGTGTTGAATTCGTTTGGTGGCAATGAAAAGGTAAAACAGAAGCAGTAGAACATTTAGAACATTTAATACACAATTTATTTTTAAATTTTAATGATACAATTTTGCTAGCATTATCATTTAAAGTGAATGGATACCTAAGTCTTTGGTTTACAGAAAAGATTTCTTTTCATGCAGCTTTTTAAAAAACATTTAGAAGAAAACTAGTTTTCACGTCCTCTGCTCTCGTCAGGGGAGTTTTGAATCCCCCGAGCGGTGCTGAGATGGTATACCCAGTACATCGCTCAAAACCACTGAACCCCCAGGACGCCTGCACAAAACCAGTAATAACTGAGCAAGATAAGCAGTCAGCCAGATCAATAGTTGAGCGCATCACTGGCTAATCAAAGCCTTCAGCCCACAGGAGAGACTGAAACAGAATATGTTTGTCTCTCAGGATAAACCAGGTATCAGATGGGCTGGATTATGAAACCCGCTGCAACCAACCCCTGTTGTCACTGCTAAGACAGAAAACAGTTATATAAAAAGGACTGTTTCAAAGCATTATGATCACATTTCACATCTGTCTTGCATGTGCAAAAAAACAAAGCTAAAGGGGTACCGAATGTGTAAAAAAAACACTTGAGGGGCCTTTACCAAGCACCCATATGTGTAGAGTTTGGAGTAAGAATGTGTTGTCAAAGAAGGGGTAAGGCTTTGGTGTACAGGACACAAATCAACCTCTTTTTTGTTGATAAGAGGGAATATCTTTGATGATAGGAACTATCATCAACAAAAAAGAGTTTGCAAAAGGCTTTGTGTACGAAGCCTTGAAAGCAACATCATAATTAATCATTGAACCACTAAAGAAAATAAAGATAGTGGTGAAATGTCTGTGTTTGAAAATGACTGAAGTTCCACAGGAGTACAGTTAGTTGCCTTATTGAGGAAAGACAGTGAAAAATATCCATTTTGTTAATTAGTAGTCAGAATGAGCCATTAGTGCATAATTGAGGCCATGATTTGAGGTTTAATGAATAGAAAATTATCAGTCATTATCCACCCTAATTAGTCATTTATTCCGTAATAAGACACAACTCTTGATTGTGCTGCATTTTATATGACAGACTTGGCTGTTGCTGGCATGACAAACGACACTGATTGATCAAAAATACATCTGTAAGTCGTGCATTTAACAATACACACAACAAACAGAGTGTGAAAGAGTTGGCATCACTGATAGTTCTTCCCTTTTTTTGCTGAGCATGTGTGCTTTTTTCTGCATTGCCCTTCTTCACAGCAATATAGTGAGATACATTCGTAGCTGGGAGCAACCACAGTAAACCACAGTCTCAAACTGTTTACCACTTACCAACTTCACTGGCGCAATAGGGGGTTAATTGCCATACTCAAGGACCCCTGAGCGGTAGCTGCTGAGGTGGGAGGGACCATTACTCATTCAGCATGGAAATTTTCCCACAAGGTGTAGATATTCAAATGAGATTTAAACAGGCATGCTTCACCAACCTTTAGGGTACATTCACCCTGATTATTTGAAACAGGATATCCCACCCACATCCTTATCTCTAAGTCATGTACAGAAAAATGTGAGAATGTTAAACAGAAAAGTGATATTTCATCAATTGATCATCCAGCATCTGGTATCCAGTACAGTGACAACACTGCAGCTAACAAAATGGGGTCAACTAACACCAAATAATGGACGGCTCCCCGCATAACACATACTCCAACACAAAATCCAAGTAAGGATAAAAAAAACACGAAAAAAAAGTTTTATATGCTGAAGCCTATCAGGCCAAACGAGAATCAGTTAAAAATCAAGCCAAAACATGGGTCAACAATGAAAAGCTTTTTTTTGAGATATAAAAACTGAACCTCAGTTGGCTTTGATCCTATTGGACAGGTAAACTAACATTACTGCAAAGCATGAGAAATATATTGTGATTTTGAGCTTTCGCTTGCTCAAGTTAGATAACGTGAGCTTGCCAGCTAATTCCAACCAGTTGCTAACATTATCCGGTGCAAAATGCTAGAGCTTGTTAATTGTAACGTTTTATCTTGCCACATTACTTCACAAGGCTACTACGATCCATATTACAATCATCTAGGGCTGACCCCCGAATAGTCGAAGATTCGATCCTTCGATGGGTGCAGCCTGATTCGACTATCAAGCTTTGCAGCAGAATTATGAAACAAGGATCATGCCATTTTGGCAATATGGGGTTGCTCAATCTCTGATAGAACTACCTGTTATCTCCCAATAATTTAATATAAAGACTATACAAAATAAATATCAACATGTAGTGCTGTAAATAAAAATGTGAAAAGAAAGAAGCTTTTAAAAATGTTTCTTAAAGTGCATGAATATATCCAAAATTGTAACCCTAATCCTTAAGGTAGGGGTGTCAGTGCACATGTGTGTGCATATGTGTCTATATGTGTTGAAAAGTTGGAGCCCCAGCTTCGACCTCATTAGATCGTACTGTAGTTTTGTCTCAATTCATGCTCTTCTAAACTTAAACTTGCTATTTTGAGTGCCAAAGTGAATTCAAACTGACAATAATGTATGGCGAAATGCAGTGCACTGTGAGTACCTCAATGGTGTACAACATTGAGTGTGGATCGTTGGGAACTTCTCACCCTCAATATTTATTTTCATAAATAAATGTATTGCACTTTCATCCACCATAGTGGTCTTCGTAGTTTACCAGGTCATTTGCAAATTCCAAGCTTATCAATGGATTTATACTTCTTCCAAGTATACCAAATAGTTTATTTTGACAGACCAAACATTTTGCCCATGTCTATAATCTTATCTTTTTATCCTTAATATAACTGGTCCATCTGTGTTACTCTTACTGACTCTATTTCCTTCACATTCATGTTGAGAGTAGCAGGACTTTGAAACTGATGTACAAAGCACAACTTGGTGTATATGTATTGGTGTATATATGTATATGTAACTGGCAGCGCCCGAGAACATGACTTGACTCGAAACAACTACCTCGGGTACGGGAGGCAGATACGCTGACAGAGGAGGCCAAAACCCATGGGCCCTGGCGTCAGTCACCGTGCATCTCTTAAGGTATCGGGGAGTAAGGTTTACTCACTGCACAGTCTCGCTGGCTTTCGTCACACATACCAGCCTCCCACATGCGTGTTGTACATTATCATTGTAAATTACATATATTTTTCGCTAAAATGGGGAGCAGGGCTTATAGCAAAAGCTCAGTTGAGTCATAATTTAAGAAAAATCTTAATGCATTTTTAGATATCTCACATATGACCAAAATCTTCTTCTTTTAATGGAGCATCACCTGAGGATCTTCCAAGTTGTTTTATCAATAGCACACTTAAGGACACAGACACACAGAGTCAGCACCCAAACACACACACAAAATATCACCCCCTTCCTGTCACATCGTCTAAACTGGCGTCTCAGTAAAAAACACCTGACTTTGTTCTAGTCATTCGCAGCTGCTTCAAAGGCATCGATAGATTAAAGAGAGCCAGCATACCACGCTTTTTCATCTGTGCTACAGTGCAGCGCTAGGATGCTCAGCTGTTGGAATTTGAATGAGACAGATCCAGATGAGAAGAATGGTTGAACAGGAGTCAGGATATATGGATTTCACATGTTTGGGTTTGTGTTTGGAGCAACATCCTGCTGTGAGAAAAGCTCAAGATTTGAGAGAACAAACACCAACCGAACTCCTCCACTGAGTTTCCCCCCCTAAGGTTATTAACTTTGTTTCAGATTTTCCTCTTTTTTCAAAAAGTCTATGAATGTCAGATTCATTAAAGAAATAGTTAGAAGTTTTGTGAAATACACTTTTTTGTTCCCTTTAATCTTTAATTAATCTTCTCATCTAACTCTTAGCAAACTATTCCTTTAAGAATCTGTACTGAGGTTTCAACTTGTGATTTAAATCTACTCTATGCCTTTACATTGAATCATCAGTTACCAGGCAATTAACAGCAGTGACTGCATCTATCCAGCATCTATCAATCCAGCATTTATTTATAATGCCATGTCTCAGCATCTAAAATACAGACTTTTAGAAATGTCTTCTTTCTTTTTTGAGAGATGAGACTGAATTTCTCTGTTAATGTCATAGTATGAAACATTGAAGGGTTCCATATTGCAGTTATTATATTGTGAGTTATGGTGGTATTCTGTTGTTATGGCTTGATGAAAAGCTTACATGCAACCTAATCTTCAATGCCTTAGCATTAAGCTATGTATTTTGGGCATGCCATTTTGCTTCATCCATCTATGGAAATCAAAGCCCATTTCAGTGTAGACTACCAAACAATACCACTGTAACAGATCAACATTCAAAAACATTCAATTAGTTTTGCCCATTGGGATTAATGATTTATAATTCTAGGTTGACTGCAGTAAATTATTCCTCAGTTCCTGTGCCACTTCTGTCACACAGATATAACTGTTGAATATTATACCGGGAGACGGGTAACTGAGAAAAGTGGGTGCAATGCTTACCTGATTTGATGTTATGCATAAAAGCCTAGGCGATGGGGATGCCAGTCTGATGTCTCTCATTAATTCTTCAGTTCAGTGGGCTGTGGACAGACACAGCAGATTGACAAGGGATGAGGAGACTTCACCGGCGTCTCCTGCTTTGAAATGGGAGTATAGTTTAGCTTTGATGCCTCCTATCACTAAATGGACTAGCCCCCTCCCCACACACACGCGTACAGCCTTCGTGCACCCGTATCCCACCCCCCACGCACACTGTCAGTCAGTCATCCCAGTGTGAATACATGAATACTGTAAACTGTAGCGACAGGGTAAATTACTCTGTGTGCGATCACGCTACAAAATATCAAAATGCTTTATGACTTCCTGTGAGTGTGAATATGGAGAACAGGAAGCAGGTGTGGTACTTTTCCAGGTGCAGCAATCATTTAAGCCCCCATCTAAATGTCCCACACGTTTAATTACCAATAATTTTCTTTAAAATCACTCACAAATGGATCATGTTTTCAGAGCGTAGCTAATTGCACAGTATTGATCAGTGGCAGCACTTGCAAGGCTTTTCCTGCACTATGTATCTATGCACTATGGCCTCTTTTCATGTACTCCTTGCCTAATATCACATAGGATCGAATATACTTCTGCAGGAAACAATACCTTTTATTCACAAATAGTGCAACCCAAACATGTCAACGGCTACCCCAGCATGCATAATACATGGTGGGTGTGATGGAGACATCGTCTCTGACTGCTGACTGAGCCACATTCAAACTGAATCACTGAAAACTTTGAGGCTGTGTGTCTTTGTGGAGGAGGATAGCAGAAACATCATATGGACCAAGATTCTTCTAAGTATCTGTTAGACTGTACCCAGTGGTGCTTAGGGTTAAATGCATGCCCATAATGACAATGCTAAGCTGGCAGGTGTAATTTTTACTATGTTAACCATCTTAGTTTAGAATGTCAGCTTGTGAGTTAAAAGCTGAATCTGATGTGAATGTCACTGGTTTTCCAGGTATTTTGTTATACAATTACAATGGTGGACATGAATGTGTGTACTAAATTTAATGGCAATCCAAGTCTTTCTTAATCATTTTTATTGTCATTGGTTTATTACAAATATTACCATCAACAAATACATAACTCAAGGCCTCTTCAAACAACTTTACAGTGAAAAGCGGCAGATTTGAGTTGAAAGGCTGCAATATGATACATCTTCTTGACAGCACCTTGTCTTGGCCTTTCAAGGGTCGCCACTTAATGTCAAACATTTATCAGACGGACCATAAAAATGTATAATAAATAGAAATAACAGTAAACAATATAAATATGAATCTATTTAATATTTTAAACATGATTGACACATTTATGATTTATATTAAGGGTTGACTGAAGGAATACTTAAGTCAATGTTTGAATTAACCTAGTTCATTCAACCACTTGATAGATCAGAGTTTTGACTGTAAGTTGAGGTAAAACTGTCGCAAAAAGCATTCCCAGCTCATGAATAATATGAGCATTTTAGATAGCATAATTATATTTTCAGTGCTTTAAACTGAATGCTTTATTTTCTTCAGACAACTCAAAGTCTAATGACATTAGCAACACAATGAAAGGACTGTTTTGAGTTGAGGAGTTGTTGTCCTTCAGGGATTTCAAGTTTCTCTCTGGTCCGGAATACATACAGTACAATCAAATAGTGTCAACTCTTGCCTCGATGATTTGGTGATACGAAGATAAATAAGAAATTACAATAAAATGTTTACAGTACATTGACATCCAGTGTAAAAAAATCCCTTACAAAAAGTTACTGAATTTACAAAGTGTGAAAAATATTGTATTTTCCCCATTATAAAAAAATGCCACTTTGAAAGAGGCAAGAAGTCGCTTCATATGCAATTAAACAGAAGAGTGGAGAATATAAATACACAATACATAATATACATGAAGTTAATGTGTTGGTTCTATTTTATGTCTGTTTGAACCAACATGCTACTAAAATCATCTGCTATCAGAAGCCAGTGCATTACCAAAAAGTCAGTGTAAAAACAGTGAAAAACCACCTTTTGAATGGCTGAGGTCTTGTAATGATAGTTGTAATGAAGAACTATTCCAATATTTTTAAAGTGATGATTACAAAGTTGCCTTAGGGATGCTACAGAAGTCCTCAGTAGTTTATGTATTTCACAAACTGACACTTTTTTACATAAAGCAGTAGTTCCTGAAATGCAAACCATATGATATTAAAGTGTTCAGTACATGAAAACGAGCAGTACTGTATGTGTCCGCTAGACAGTTGTGACAGATAGGAAGGCGTTATGTACTTTGGAACCTTCTGGGATTCTTGCCCCATGGCTCATCAGCTCCTGGATGGTCATCCAATTATCCAGGATCTTTTTGTTGCGTTTCTTCATCATTTTTTTGTGACTGAGCTCCAAAATATTGATCTCCTTCCTGCCCTCAGCTCCACTGCCTGGCCCCTCCTTTAGACACTCAAGGCGGCTCTTTTGCATGAACTCCCTCCTCTTCCTTTGCTCCCTGGCCCGTGCCAAATGTTGCTTCCTCTCCTCTTTGCTCCAGTAACGGCCCATCTTCATCTCACTCATAGCATCGTCATCTGTAGTCATGCCTCCGCTCCTCTCCTCTCGGATCCTTAGTGCCCGCTCTCGTAGAATGCGGTCACGAGCAGGTCTCCGGGCCACGTAGCGTGTGCCATCAGCACGAACTTTGACCTTCCACTCTAGGCGGGGTTCCCCAGGGCGTCCGTTCCGGTGCACGGGATCTCGACAGACACTGAGCAGACTCAGTTGGCTCTGAGAATACTCCAGAGATGAGTGCTGTTGTAGTAGCTGCATGTAGCTCTGCAACACAGAGAACACAGTAAGCACAGAATTGTCATCAGAGGTGCTCACTCAGATGCATATCAGCATTACATTGACATGTCTCTTCTTGATTATACCTACCTGAAGTTGCCTGGATCCTCCTTGGCCTTGATAGGGGGTTGTCTGATATAAAGAAGCATAGGGAAGCCCCCTCCTGGAATCTCTGGTCCTCCCTTTCTTCTCACACCTCTCATCATCTGCAGGCAGGGCAGGGTCTGACTCAGACCGGGAAGGGTTGCTCTGGTCTGGGCTACTAGAGATGACCGAGCCTGGGTCTGCTGGCCTGCTACGACTAGGTATACCCTGGGGCTTGGGGATAGGGATGGGGCTAGATGGTGCAGAGGAAGCCAGTCTAAGGTTTTTCTGGTTGGTGATGCTGATGCGTCTCTGCAGAGAATGATCAGGAGATCTCTCCATACCCAGTGGTGTCGACCGTGCACTCTCCGCCGTGTTATAGGCACTGGAGCTGTCTTTCTCTCTGATCTTATCACTGTCCGACCTCTCTGGGTATTCGTGGATATCAGCCAACCTGCTGTGGTGCTTGTGTCCTGGTGAGCAGGACGTGGGTGGTGAGGGGTCCAGCTGGTGGGTCTGGCGGAGCTGATGCGCCTGCATGATGCTCTGGCACTCAAGCTCAATGCTGCGCAGTTCTTCATTTAGCATCCTCAACTCCTGCTCCACTCCATTCCCTCCTCCACCATCATTTATGCCATCTCCATCCCGTCCTCCTTGTTCAGTGAGACTACACTCTATACTGTGTCGAATGGAGTACACACCACACTCGCTCCCATTCCGGATTTGACACTTTAGCTCCAAGAGTTGCTCGAAGTGATTCTCTAAACCTAGGATCCCACCTCCCCCATTACGAATACTGACTACCCCTTCATGGCCTTGGCCTTTAGATGATGTCCTTGGACCCTGGGTGTCATGTTGCACCATGGCCTCTCGTCTTGTGTGTGGATGCTCTGCCCACCATCTGTCTCTCAGGCAATGGGTTGGGGTCCTCCTGTGGAGTCTACCTAGCAGGGGTTGATGCTCTGGACTGTCTGTACTGCGTCCAAACCCACTGTCTTTGTCTTGATTATTGGAAGAACAAGTAGCTGTGTCTGTTGTCATGTCTTCTTCAGCTTGATGCTGGTGTACGGAGAAAGATAAGAACAGTTAGTCCTCCTCAAAAGCAGTTCCACTCACTTGCAAGAGCTCCTTGTGCTGTTGCAGTTTACAATTGTGCTACAAAGTGCATTGTTGAGTGTTGATCTTTCCCAAACCATACCAAAGTTGCCATGTGCAGATACTGAAAAAGTGAATAAATAATAATAATAATAATAATTCTTAGAATTTTGGACTTGGACTTTACAAATGCGGCATTGAATGTAATTCAGGGTTTTGTCGAATCATCAGATATTATCGTTTTTGTTGGGCAAAAGTGTTGAAATAATGGTAAGGTTGCATAAATCAAATCCTGTGCTCACACTATCCGTCCTCTTCTGGCACGTTCTTTTTTATTTAGCCTCTCCTTACTTCTAACCTTATCCCTTTTCCTCCCGCTTTCCCTGACACAGTTTTGACTCTTTATTGGACATTTTTGTCTCTTGTTTTGATGTATTTCTCTTCACTTATGCTCTCACCTCATCTCCCCTGTCAAAGTTATGTTCTTTGTGCTTCCTCCTCTCCTCCAGGATCTCCATCTTCAGCTCCTCTACAAGCTCCTGTTGCTCGTCATCCAGCCATACGTCCTCCTCCAACTGAAATCACAACATCTTGTCAGAAACCCCTCTCTCTCTATCTGTTTATGTGTATGTGCAGAAACTCCAGACAATCATGCTGACAGTTCGAAGAAATGGAAAAGGCACTTAGCAGGCAGCTGTTGTTACTTGACATGACATAGGTTGTCAGGATAGGGGCAGAGAGCCTGTGTAGGTGTGTGTGTGTCTGTTTACCTGGATTTCTGGTCTTGTCACCAGTAGTATGATGCTCCTTGCTTCTTCACTTGACAACAAGGCAACAGCTTTCTCTCTGTCTTGCACTTCACAGCCATTTATCTGTACATCAAAGACAAGTACGGATGGTCATGTTAAGAAGAATGAACCTGAAGAAAGCCCCAGCCACATCCATCATCCATTTAACTGACATGAATAAAGATGAGCACAGAACAACTAACCATTGTTAAAATTTTTGTAAGACACACCTTGAATAATCACATGCTCTTTCTCCCTCTTTCTGCCTATTTTCCTTCCTTCATGTGTCTTCTTCTCCACACCTTTCTTTCTGAGACCCTTCTGTCTGTCTTTCTTCCTTTCTGCCATTGCTTCCTCCAACTACATGCAATCCCAAGCAAAGGTATGAGTAAGCCGCAAACACTGCAAGGGGAGTCAATTGGGAGCGCATAGTCCGATCTCATGAGAGTCTGCTCTCACCACACATTCAGACATACAATTAACTGTTCTTTGACAGGTGGCGTTCATCTTTTCCTTACTAGAGTAATGGGGCTGTCAGACGAAGATAATAGGGCCAGGAGTACAACAGGCCCTACTCCCCACAATCGTTCACACTACTGGAACACAGAAACACTACAGTGAGAGAATGGAGTGGAGCGCTACAATATACAATAAATATGGAGGAGAGGTAATGTTGATAATCTGTTGTTCAGATTTGAGGACACCTACATCAAGTGTTTTTTACCCCACTGTGTCAGGATTCTACATCACCTTGTATTAAAGAATACATTTCCATCATATTTGGTGATGTTGAGTGTATGCTTTAAAGCTATGTACCGGCTCCCTTTCAAAAGGTGTTGTCACTGCATAGTTTTCCCCCCTTAGAAACAAAATCACATGGGCAGTAGGTGTTTTCAGTGAACTCAGAACTAGTTGGGTGAGATTAGGCCCATGTGAACAGACATCTACATAATAATAAAAAAAAAAATAATAGGAAATAAACACATGTATAAGAAATAAATATGATGGCAACATAGATAGCATAAACAAAATAGAATACCACAAGGGTGAGAGGAGTTGTATTCACATAGATCTCTGTGCAAAACACGTTGCAAAAAGCAAGGAACAACTACTTGTTAAGCCTAAACCAGCTGTTCACGTTAGTGTCAAGAGTGCAAACCTTTACACTGTATTCCAGTGGAGAAAGTATTTTGTACTAAAAGTATTTTCTGAATCCAAAGTACTGTACTATAGGACTATACTTATTATATGGTTGAAACATTTTAGTTGTATGTGTTTAGAGAGAACTAGCCACAGTGTCAGACCCCGTTCATGTTTTTGCGTAATGACAGAGAGCTGTGCTAGAGATGATGTAGTGCCTGGTGTAACTGCAACTAGGGATTTTAATTTCCCTGGTTAAACGAGGTGATTAAATATACATTTGCCTGCCCAGATTGGAGACACCAGCAGCTAGGATATCCTCTGAAAAGACTACCTTGCAAGGCTTGGAGGATGTATCTTGGCATGTTTGTTGAAAACAGAAAAAAATAATTTTGTATTTTTATTTTGTAAATACGTGGCTGATAAGAAAGATAACACCCTGCGAGTGATGTGAAGAGTACTAACGGTTAAAACTATGTGAGTTCATAATATAACCTGGTGTCACTGAGATAAAAATACACACCTGTAGAATACGATCTCCTTCCTTGATGCGTCCATCTCTTGCTGCTATACTGTTCGGCTCCACCTGCACAAAAGAGTGTGAAAATCAGTGCTGACAGACGGTCATTGTGGTTTCTGTATTCTCCGGGGAAAAAAACACCACTCATGTACCACTCGCTCACCGCTGCTCTCTCATCTCTGCTGTCAGGAATAAATGTTTTTTTTTTTTCATACTGACAGCCTTGTATTTTGAATTTGATACAGGTGGGTTTTCACAGGTTGACATATATTAGTGCTTTTTCACATTCATTCAAGCTGGTGACTGACACCGACTGAGGTAACATGCAAGTCCTTGACATTATAAAGAAGAGCATTTGAGTGAAAGACCATGAGAGACAGCTGAGAAAAAAACAATAAAAGTTGCAAGTGTTTATGGCACAGACAAGACAATTTTAGTAAAATGGACCAATACCACATTTTAAAAAATGCATTCCAGTAGATATGCAGTAATACTACAAACCCTAAATGATAATTTCATAAACTTTGTTGTCCTTGCATTGAAGATCAAGAGAGTTAGCTACATGTGGAAAAAAAATCTTCAGTGGAAATGTGGTAAAAAACAATCACACCTATACCCGAAATTTGCATTTTATCCTTTTTATCAAACATACAAAAATAGATGCATTCTGTTGGTGGGAGACTGCCAATCTGTTGAGGTTCAGCAGGTGCCCGAGTTGTTTGTGGTTTTGTGTTTAGTTTCTTTGGCTGGTTCAGCCAGTTTTTTTCACCAGAGAAATAGCTGGTATATATACAAGATTTTTTTTTTCAAAGGATTAAAGGAGCTAATACACTGCATGTATTTGTGCTTCCGCCACTTATATCCCAGCTCTTACTTTTTACACCCTTGCCGTTTTTGTTCATAATGGGATTGAAACTGCACCTACAGTCAGGCTAAACATTTTTCTGACTCAGTTTGTAGTGCTTAAAGCCATCATAATTTCATATAATGCAATAATTTGTTTCCATTTTGTCATCATTTGCAAGAGAAAGACAATTATTCTGAGCTGCAAAACTCTGTAATATGTTCCTTCTTTGTTTTGTGTGTTTGGTATTCGGAGGGGGCACAGTTAATGGAAGAGTGTGTCATTTAACATACTGTAGGGGGTGGGGTGGGAAGAAGGTTGTCGCTCAGGGCTAATTCAATTATAACACGTTAAAGGAGTAGGAATGAGAATGGCAAACGGGAATCACTTTTCAAACCTGACTTCCTCTTTTGCCATGCGTGGCTCATCCAGAGTTGATTTCAGAGTTTGCAAAGATTTTTCAGTTCAACTTGCTCTCTGCGTCAGGATGTCGTGATGGGAATTCAAATGGGACTTCATGCCATCTTTTAATAACTTACTGCTCATGGGGCCGTGAGTTTGATATAACAATAAAGCAGCCTTGTCTTGTCATTATGGAGCACTTGCTTAAAGTCCAGTGCTTAGCATTTTTGTTACAGTACAGTAAACATCGGTTGGGTAGTAGATAGTTGTCTTAGCTATAAGTGTCAGTGTGGGAGGACCAAATAACAGCAACATCTGTCCCTACCTGACTGACATAGATGCCGGTGTCCTCCTCATCATCCGTCCTGTAGCACAGTGTCAAGCCAAGTTTTTCCTGGTTGTTCTGCCTACACAGCTCCACCTCCTGATACACACACACACACACACACACACACACACACACACACACACACACACACACACACAAAACAAACCAGTAATGCTTTAAATCAAACATGTTTTCCCATGGTGCACCTGTTATGAGCCTACGCTTTTTCCCCCCCAGTGGATTTGATGGATTCCAAAACCATATCAGTTCAAACATGGAGTTTATTCATCTGTTTTACAGAGCAGCTGAAATGATACCACCCATGGGAGATGAGGTCCAACTTGATTTTTATGCTCCACATTACCGTTGCTAATCACTTTGGTGTGTTTTGTTGTTCCGTAGTCATCAAGTCATCAAGTCGTGAAACTGCTTTAGGCAAAGAGAATCTATTGTCATTTTCTACTAATGTACAATATCCAGACAACCTCAGATGTTTACCCCTCCCTCTCTTTGTTTTACACACATAGTTTTTTATTGATATACATATGAGGACTGTTGCATTGTGCATTCCCAAGCCCCTAACCCCTAAGACCATAGCACTTGACCATAGCTACCAAACAGACACAGCATGCCAAACCACCAAACATCACCAATATAAGCATTAATTAAAATATTTACTAGAGGAAAACATAATAATTTTGTACATTGAAATGTAACAGATAAGGATGACTAACAGATGAGTTTGGAAAATGTATCCACTGCTAGCTGTCCCTTGTGCAGCACATATATATGCAGTTGCAAATTGGTTTAGTCCTCTGGAGTCTTGGTTTACAACTTCACCCAGATTAAGAAGTTGCAGAAGTTAACTCGCTAGAACACAACGCTATGTATAACCCACAGTCCGAGAGTGCACTGCAGTGCAATACAAATAAAACACACATTCACTTATGTCACTTTTTAAGACATTACAAAGACTTACATAGAGACTACCCTGACACTAACCCTGATTAGGGTCTGCCAGGGAAAATTAGGGCCCGGGTCACGATAACAACTATTCTGGCGGGATTTAAGAAGAAATTCAGCAATACAGTACTTGACCGCTAGAGGGCACTACAGGTTGTGGGACACATTTGCAAGATTTGCCAAACTTGCTGAATTATGGATTATGGATTATGGATTATGGACTTGAGTTGAGTGATGTATACGCCAAACCATGTAATTACAGAATTACAAGGAATTTCTCATTCACTGCACACCTGTATCAGCTTCACACGGAAAAAAACTAAGGGTAACTTTGGGAGGACAGCCTTACAAAGACAAAAAATAAGCAAAGCTTGTAAAGCTGGATTTACACGGTCGACTATTGTGGGAGCCCTGGCATTAGCCCAGAGCCTCTATGGCCATGAGGAAACTTGAGGCGGATCCTAGCCCTAACCTTAATCACTGAGCCAAAAAAACACCTTTCCCCCAAATTGTCCCCAGTCAACTGGGGACAATCTGGCTTTTCAGTCTGAAAAGCGTCCCTGAAGGTAACCCCCCCGACACCCCCCACCACCACCATATATAGCCCCAGCATGAGTTCTGTACATCAATGAAATGAAAGCCTGTCGAGATCAAACTGAAGCCAGAATGTGGCAACATACAGGGCTGGTCTATAGTGATGGTATTTCACAAGCTGGTCCCCTCCCATAGGAGATATCTCTAAATTTAGCCTGACTCGCTACTGGCTCCTTTTAATCCCTGCTGTGTGTATAAAGGTAATCATATAAAGATAACTCTGAGGGTAATCTGTATTAACCCCATGCTGCCAAATTCATTACAGAGCGATGAAGTTGTGAAAAGAAGAGAGTGGTGTAAAAAGGGAAAGACAAAGGGGCTGGGGCAAGAATTAAGCCCCAGCCCCCTTTTTTCTGTCATGGGAAACCATGATAGCAGAGATTGACAGGGGAAGTAATTAATTTCCGTGGCATTTAACCCCCTGTGCAGACAGCCCTGACCTTCAAAGGTTGGGATGTGTTGGGAGTTTATATTATAGTAGAACCATGCTCTGTTCTTGAATACCCACGCTCTTAACAAGTTTAGTACACTAGCTGATTCGTACAAACCCTGTCAGGGAAAGAACAACTACATATAGTGAGATCAGACAGCACTAACGCCTTAATGTCAGTGCACATTGGGTTATATACAGGGTTTTACTGGAGTCAGTTATCATGGGTGTGAAGGCCCCTAGTCAATGATCTCCAGATGAGTGGAGCCATGGGAGATGAAACTGTAGCAATCCTAATCTGTGCAACTGTGGAGTTTAAATTATGCCACAGCTGTGACATCAAAACTAATTTCATGTGGCTTATAATGAATTGTGTCAATTGATGGAAATTATCTTCTTAATTTACAGTATATGGTTTCCAAATTTCAAATGGGAGAGATCACATTTACCACGTGATACTAAGGTTGAGACATATGACAATAGGTGGCATCCTCTCATTTAGAGTCATGTTAAACTGTTATCAACATTTCAGCTTGAAAGCTGCTTCATGTTTCATTCAAAAGAAATTTCTGCCATGCCTAATGTTCATTGGCTCTTTGTTAGCCACTTTGAAGATGATGATATCCTATTAGCCGTCACTTTTTATAGTGATAGTCTGATTATAATTCAGTCAGGACAAATGATTTTAATAAGAGGTTTCCCATTAATGCTGTGCTGTGTTTTTAATATTTTAGATTTCTTTCGCAAATTTTTTATCAACTTTAGTGCTGCACAAACTAATTTGGTAGTACATCATGGGAGCATGGCCACTGACAACCTAAACTCAAACCAGTTGGTGTTGGCAGGGTGGCAGCTTTTTAAATTAGCAGGGTTTTCACAGATTGGGTTAAAGACCAACCCTTTTTTAAAAAGAAAACCGGCAGGACAACGGTGAATATCGATTTTAAAAGATGTAGGCATCTATCAGGCAGAGAGTGTCTAACAAAAGATGATTGAGTTGCATCATGGTAATTTTAGGATCCAGTGTTTTTGGTGCTTGGCTCATTCTAGAGAGTAAAAGCCTGACTATTTTGGCCTGTCCTGCATTGATTTGGACTATTCTTTATTTAAAATGTCTTTCTCAAGTCAGCTAACATCATGGAAGTGCAATATTAAACCACAGACCTACCCCTCTGTTACTTTTGTGTTTGGCACTGCTTGATCTATAAAAAGAGGTAACATCTTTCTGCTTCATTTTATACAGACAGAGCTCAATAATACTCTTAATTCTTGCACCACCTCTTGCATGCCAATATTTCTTTGTTTCTGAGGATTAACAAAAATGCAGCCTTTGATGTTTGGTACCCATTGACAATCCATAATTAAGATAAGTTTATTTTGACTAATTTGGCAAATAGCTAACTCGCTGCTTGCTGGCAGACTGTTGCCACTTCATTAACTGTACTGTACAACCTGCTGAACAAACAGAGCATTCATTAAAATTTGCCATTGTTTGACATTACTTTTCCTGGGAAGTAGATATTAATATCGAAAAAGGGCTGCAATTGTTGAGAACGTGATTAACTCAGATATTCACAACAGTATTTTTAGTAATACTGGGAATTGGAATTTGAATGGCTTGCTATTCCATTATGCACTTATGATTTTTTACATAATCAAAGCTTAAATATAAAAAAAACTGTTAGCACTGAAAATCATTTTCAATTTCATATACTGTCTGCTACTTGGCAATATTATAGTTTGGTAGATTTGGCAGAAATAGCAACAGTATTATAACAGCAGGAGTACCCATGTGGACAATCAGCTGGAAGTGAAACCAAACCTGTCAGAAGTAATGTTCCTAGGAATGGCAGTCCTATTCTGTTTCAACCAAGAGGAAAGCTATTCGTGTTTCAGTTAGATACACATGGATGGACAGAGGTAAGTGAGGAAGGCTGATTGGTGCGTGGACTTCTGGCAGGTGGGGGGAGTTTGACTGTGTGTGTGTGTGTGTGTGTGTTCATGTTGTAAAGCCAACCTTGCTCTGATAGTACTGCTATTACCACACACGAGCCCTCCACCCCCACTCCCACCCCTGACACACACTAGAGATTCATTCATTCAGATGGCGCTGTAAGGTAAGGCCACAGCTGGCAGCAGAGGAATCCTAATGACCCACAATGCAGTTCACTGAACCAGGAAGTCCCTATTAAACCAGTGGAGGTCTGCTGACAGTAGCAAACGTCACCCATCACCGTTACCTAGCATGACCTCGAGTTCCACTGTCTGAGTGACATGATGCATCTGTTACAATGGAGACGAGTGTGGGTACAGATCATTGACTTCAAATAATGCACATTTCTGATCACAAGATGTTAGAACCACACCTTCAGAAACATCACTGGAGCTGCTCAGTGCTTGAAGGGTAAAAAATAGGTGCCAGTACCCTCATCATCAATACTCAGCATGTTGGCATTCCCATTGTGAGCACGCTGACATTGGGATTTAGCTCAAAGAACTGTTGTGGACAACCTTTAAAGAACCGCTACCATGGCTGCACATGTAAAGTGATATATCAAACATTAATCCTGAAAAAAATTATTACATTCAACATGGAATTGCAAATTTTAACACATAGTAGTAAAATATACTAATAAAACAACTGAGGTTTACTTGTGTTAGTGATATACGGTATTTCAAGTTACGTCTACCAAAACCTAGACTGGAGTCTAGAATATAGTAGATAAGACTCATCAAATACACACCAGAGATGGCTGATAATCCACCAACCTCAATTTAGAACGGAGCATAACCCCATCAGTGCAAGGTCATAGCATTCTATAACATTGGATACTACTTTTTAAAAAAATATTTTGTTGGTTGCGGAATCCCACCAAATCCCTTCTGATACCAATGAGCGCTTGCTTTTATTTTTACCACAGGACATACTCAACAATTTCTGTTCAGCTTGAAGAGGCAATCTGAAAAGGGACACAAACATTTCTGAAGGACAGTGCATGATGAAAGGGAAACTAACGGCCAGTGAATGAACACTGGCAACTCAACAGGGAGGCCTTTCAGATAAGTTTTTTTTTGGTTCAGTTATATATGGAATGGCCTTGCGTCTTAAACCCAGGGGCTATGCAACCCAGGAAAATCTAAAGAGTAGATGCAGCTTTCACAAAGGGCAGACAATTTTCTTGCGTTCTTATAACAGACAATATGTCTTGTATTGTTGTGAGACTTGTGTGCATCATGCGTCAGGGCTAGCCTTGGTAACATTAGAGAAACCAAGAAGAGACAGCTAGATATAGAAAATTTTCAAACCACAAAAATACCACCCCGTCCCTTAAGGCCTCTCTCTCTCTCCAAGGCCACTCCCTCAAAACACATTTTCATTTACAATGAGTGCACTAGTTGAGTGGGCACAGTTAGCCAGGCAGCCAATCATTTAATTTATTAGTGCTTAATACAGTCCTGTGATAACCACAAATACAGGATTTCTTTCATTTTTGTGTAAGAGAATTTCTACAAATATAACAAAAAATGCTTCTGAGTGCATCCTGGGACTTGCGTTTGATACAACATTAATACTATTTGATTTTCATTGGAAAATTGAAGAATCTAAATAATCTGTCATAATCTTCTAGTCTGATGAAGATCAACACCCATAAAACAATGGTGAATTAAATTAACCACAGGATGAATTGTCCAGAAAGTAAAGGGTTCATCCTCTGAGGAACGTAACTGTGATTGTATTTTGATATTTCGTTTTTTCTTATATTCTTATATTCCAATAAAGGCATGGTATGCCTTTATTGGATAGCCAACAGTAGAGAAGTAAAAGAATGCAACAAAGGACACAAACTGAGACTGTGGTTCATTATCAGCGTCCAAATCTCTTATTTTATATTTTTACAGAAATGTTAAGTTGATGATAACCTGCATGAGAGGAAAGATTAGGGCGTCATGTAAACAAATACATTAGTATTCATCCTCTGTGGTCCATGAATATTTACACAAAATCTCATACCAATATTCAAGTTGTTGTCACATTATCTTGTTGTGGACGGATTAAGGGATGATGAAAGGGGCCAAAACATGTATTGTCCTAGTACCATACAAGTAAACTGTAAAATTCATACAGCAGAAAGATGCAAAACTGTACCTCATACTCATACTCTTCAGTCCTCTCCACCTCTGCTGGGTTATTGGACAGGTACTCTGGACATTCATAAAACTCATGTTCCATGGTGTGGATGGAATGACAACTAGAGAGAAAAATTAAGAACAGGCAGTTATGCTAAAGCTTGACATATCAAATGGCTTCTTTTAGTAAGTTAAGGGGGAAAACAATATTTAGTATGGGTTACATTTCTTAGTAGTTTTGCAACATCAACTATTTGCCCCATGAACGCCATGACCTCTGCAAATTGTCACCATGATAACTGTCTCTCCATAATCATTGACCAAGACTGGCAGATTTGTAGTTTTATAGGACAAATTGATTTCATCTGCTGCCCAGCAAAGCCCTATAAATAGCCACAGAGTGGACGTAGCATCAGAATGCCTGCTCTATCAGCCCATTGGCTTTTAATCGCCCGGCAAAAGCTCCCATTAAAGAAAATGGATGTAGCACACAGAAGCAATTATTACATGCGGGTTTGGCTCTGCATAATGATATCACAGGGACAAAGTACTTTGCTATGCTGGGGGTTTCCACACTATGATACAACTGCTTAATAAGTACCATGAAATGAAAGAGAACAACAGAGAAGCCTCAGGGAGCTTCGGGTTAATTTGGGATGGAAATGGGTTTTTTTTCCTGGTTCCAGTTAACAAAAAATAGGGTAATAATTTACAGCCTGTCCATTTTACCTTAGTGTGTACCATTAACATTCAGCTACCTTTCAGTAGGTAGAAGGCTAAAAATTCTTGCATTGGCTTCAATTGTACACTAAGCTTTTGCCCTCACCTGTCAGACAAAAGGAAGGGACAGATGTCAGGGACGGGAGGCGTAGCAGGCCGAAGCTTCGCCAGTGCCATGATGTGTTCGAAGGTAATGTCTGTTTGCGTGCAAACATCCACCACACACACATCCTGTGGTGTGCCGCTGTGGTTATGTTCAACTGTAGTGTTGGCTCTGGTAGGGGTCCGCCGGAGGACCTGGACAACGATGGGGTCTCGCCTGATGGCCTCCACCACTGCCTCCTCATGGTCGACCTTGGAGAAGTCACGTGCATTCACCTGTGGGACGGAGAGACAAAATCACTACCACTACCCTTTGTCATCCTGTTGCATGCAATGGTCAAAAGATGCAAACCATATTCTGTTCCAGGGTCTGAATTCCAATGTCCCTGGCAATAATTACAATACTGTCTCTTAAAAGAGGAGACTAGTCAGTAGAAAATGAAAGGAGACCTTGCAAACTTATTAAGGATCCGAGTGCCTTTTTTAAACCCTCATTTATCCAAGGACAATCTGGCAGACACGCATGCTCTTTTCAGCGACAGCGATAACATGTTTCACACTCACACCTGGAAGTCTTGCAGTGCCTTTACACATCTCCACAGTCAGGGTGCTGAACAGCTTCCAATAAAGCAGCTACAAGTTAAGTGCTTTTATAAAGGGCACTTTGGCAGTAATTCTTGATGGAGGGAGTGCATTACATATTCTGCCTTTTTTACCTACACAGTACACTTTTCCAGCAGGTTCAGACATTTTAACTGCTGATCAGCTATTCACAAATGCGCTTCTCTAACCTTTAGGCTACTGCCAAATTTACAGAGACTGTATAATGTACTATATTGCAGCATTTTCTGAAGAAAAACTCTTTAATGAGCTCATTTATCTCATTCTGTTGTGCACCAATAATCTTCAAATCAATCTAAGTCAAATGCATTTCGTACAGTGCATTCCTACCATTAAGCCTATTAGACATAGAATAATAATAATGATTTAAGCAAAGTAGGGAGGAGCAGTTGGGGTAGACCTTGTTCCATTGGGAACATCAGTTTTAGTTAGCAGCACCTATTTAATTTGCGAGATCGGAAAAGGTTGTGCCACAAGGGAATCAGTAGAGAGATGTTATAAAATGTCAATGAAAGAACACACACACCTATGCATTTACTCTCTGACACAAAATTTAACCTAATTAGTTTAACCTCTGTATGCCACGTTTTTATTCAGCCTGAAAATGATTTTGGATGTCAGAGTACTTGTCAAGGTAATCATTATTGGGAAGACACATGAAGGGCTACATTCTGAATTATATCTTATACATTTTGGCCTGGTGGAATGGCTTAGTAGCTACAAATTGGACCTCATGTTGATGGAAGCATGTATTTTTGTGTTGTTGGTATGGGCCTACTAGACTTTGCAGTAAACAAATAGACGATTATGATGTTCAATGCACACAACACATTTTACTTTTTTTAAGTGCAATAAGTTTTAAAAAGTGCTGCAGTGGTTTCAGGTGCTCATCAGCCCACTGCCATCTGCAGCTATGATGGCAATTAACTTTTGGTTGCATTGAAAATGTGACCTTTCTTGTTATGACATGTTTTTGCCACATAAAAGTTCTTGTCCACACACATTAGCTTCATTTTATCATCCCATTTGAACAAATGTGTATCTCAGTAAAGGCATAGGGAAAGTTCCACAACATTTTTGAAGTTGTAATGAGGTCCAGATGGACCCATTAATCTCCAATCAGAGGAAATGCTCTGAAAGACAGGAAGTGATTGTGCTGCTACACCTGCTAGTGTGTTTACCTGCTGTCGTTACCTCTATTTAATCTGCCTGTTGATGAGCTAACTGGGGGCTGATTAATAGCCAGCAGATGTGACAAAGACTGGGGATAATGGTTCAGAACGTGTAGGTTTTGTGTGCGTGTGTACGTGTTTGTGTGCATCACACATTTTGTACATCATATCCACTGAATTTACAAAGCATTAGGGATAATTAAACCACAAATGAGCTGATAAAGAGGAGCAGACGAGATAGAGAAGGGTCTAGACACAATTGAGATGTGGATTGGGCAAAAAAGGTTCAAAATCAAGAAAATCATCCACATATTTTTCCACATACCTTTGAAATTATTATATAATGACTATCTTTCTTAGTTGCTTTAGTCATTTTATTTTCTATTTTTATCACTCATAGTCTGCATTAAACCTTCAGTTACATATCCATAATTAAACATTTTTCATACTTTTCATTGAAATATTTCTTCTTGCAAAGACTGTTTCCCTTGTGCTGTCATTCAGTTTAGTAATGGGATCTTCCTTTCTGTCTGTATGTGTGTGTGAGTAGGCAAGCATGCATGCAAGCTACACATACATGTGATATCCTTGCTGAAACGTGTAGGTGTGCGGATTCCATCAATATCAAACAGTAATTCCATTTTGATTACCAGTTCCCTTTCTCATTACTCAACTGCGCTTCTGTGGCCAAACTGACAGAGAGACAATAGAAAGTCATTACATCATCTCATATAACCCATGAAAGCTCCATGAGAACACAAATAGTCTGAGTTCACGACAGTCCATAGGGACGGTTGTAATGAACCAACAATGTATCGCAGCCTTCATATACCTCTCAAGTTAAAGGTTACTGTTGCCAATAAAAATGGTTCCCAGTAGCCCTAAACCAAAGCTTCTTGTCTGTTCAAACACTCTTCCTAAAGGTCAAAGTTCAAAGTGGCGTGCTCCAGCTTGGGAGGAGAGAATATACTGTTGCTTATGTGTGTGTGTTTCTACTTTGTGTGAGACTCTCTATCCAAGTCTAGCTCTTTCTTTCATACACTATTTCTTTCTTGCTGTAGCTGTTTGGTCTTTGGAGCCAGAGTTCAATAACTGTGTTTTGGTTTTTCAGCTTTGTTTTGTATATTACTACAACGTTTTAATACATGCTATGCCTCATCGGTTTGGCATCATTTTTATATTCATCCATCCATCCATCCATCCATCCATCCATCCATCCATCCATCCATCCATCCATCCATCCATCGTCAACCGCTTAT
>JAPMOB010251857.1:0-39260 GCA_029875015.1 Lepomis gibbosus
CCAGCTCCCAACCCAACTTTGAGAATAGATTAACGGCGATATTTTTTTTGTCACCCGATAAGAGTCTCACGTTAACGCAGAACATTAACGCCGATAACGGCCCACCACTACTGAAAAGTCAGCTGAAGACGGACTTCTCAGTTGACTCAAGGAGTGTAAGCATTAGCATTAGCTTACCTTAGCTAAGTACACTTAAAATCTGCGCGCAAGAGTCATAATTTTAGCTGTCAAAATGAGAAGCCTGCTTTTGTTTACTTCTCTGTGGAACCGAAGACCCATTTCTGTGAAATCTGCTACTGGTATCACTGTAGCATGTGCAGTGCGAGAATGGAAAGCTTGGCAGGCGTAGCAACAGTAACAATCTCCGTTTGATCATTGAAGCAGTTGTTTATGTTAATTGCATAAAACACGAAAAGAGAAAGATGTTTTAATTGCGGAGAGCTATAATAATTGTCTTGCACTTAAAACGGACTCAAGCCTCTTGAATGAGAGGAGGCTTGATGGCCAACACCAAAATCTACCAGAAGAAATACAGTTTACACACATGTAGGCTACAGTGTATCTTCCTCCACAACAAAGGCAAGAATAAGGACAGAGATTTGTTTTGCACAGTGCCTGTAATGAAAAGAAACCGCAGATTGAGGCCACAGTTTTTATATGAGACATTAAGCTCCATCCTTCACAAATCATCTTGTTTGAAGGATGATCCAGCATGAGGGTGGAACATGAGAAATAAATACAAGAAATGAAGGCTAACAATAAACTGTTGTGTCAAAGAAATTGAGTTTAATATCAAGATGAACATTTCAATAAGGTGTGGGAGATATCAGATAAAAAATTCTCTAGAACTGTTCTCAAAAGTCAAAACATCACATTTAAGATGGTAATCTAACAAAGGAAATGCTTTCCCTTCATTTTCATTGAGCAAGCTGACATTTTACCACTATGTAATCCTTATTTTTGTAAGCATTTTCCGTGGGTTTATAAATCTTTATCCCTGCATGTGTTTGTGGTTGTAATGTACCTAATAAATTTGGACTTTTATCTCAAACACAAGGATTCTAATACAGGGATATCTTTCTAAGGTAGAGCCACTCTTTACAGTATTTGTGTGGTGTGCTGGCCTCAGGCCTGGGCTGGGGTCACCCTCGTCAATGTTAGATAGATAGAGCTGTTGGTTTTCTGCTGGTGTTGATGTTCTAATAAATAAGATATTTTTGCAAGATGAAAGGGCTCATGATTCCCTTAACTCCTGAATTCACTCTGGGTTAACTGTATGCTGTAAAATCCTTGTGTCACAGGGCATGGGAATTGTTTTTACTCTTTTGTTTTTACATTTTTTGGCATTATACTCCATTATCTATTACAAAGCAGTCAGTAAAGATATAAAAGGAATTGAAGGAGAAAGTTATGGGAAACGACATGCAACAAAGGTCACCAGCCGTAACGAACCAGCTACACTGACCCGGTCGGAGCCCCAACCACACGGCCACGAGAGCATCCTGATACTTATCTTTTTAATTTTAATTCTATATTGTAAGATAACCTCCTGAAAAAAACCTGAAAAAATATATTAGTGTCTGCTTAATATAAAGTTACATTTTTGTGATAATCACTGATTAATTAATAACACCAAATGTCACAAATTTGCATCACTTCACTTCCATTCAGACGGCAGCTTAGATAGCGTATGTTTTCCACCCGATTCCAGTTTATGCATATTCGATTTGTACCAAGGAACCTTTTGCAAGCACTGGTTTCTTGTTTATGCCCATTGTCGCTAATTTCCCTCATATCTGCATAATACCTGAATTTATTTCTATTCTATGTTCTATAGACAAATGAACAATCTCCACTTAATTTAGCATTAGCTGAAATCAAATGAAAACAAAAACAATCAATTTTCTTATATAATTGTAAATAAATTAAGGCGTCAAGGGGTTAAAAACATGTAATTTGAGTGTGTACGTTGTGAGTGATTAATTTCAATTAGCTAGACGGCAATACAGTGGTGTTTGCTTTGTGTTAAAACTTAAATTACTGTAACTTGGTGAGAGTAGTGAGAATGCATTTGCTTTGAGGGGTGAAACAGCTTTCAATTAGTTTTTAATAACATGCCACCCATATAGCCATGTTGCCTGATTGATGGTAGGGATTAGTGGGTGGGTGGTTGAAACGTGTGGGGGCCCAGCCCAGTTATGGTAGGGCAACATTGGATTAATTTGATCCAAAAATAGACCTCTGGAAGACAACAATATATTAAATTCTAAAAGTGAGTGAGAAAGCAAAACCTTTCCAATCAGTCTCTGCAACCTCAGACAATGCTGCTCTGTGTTGTCAAGCTGCACTTATGGATCTGTTAAAAGCTGTGAAAACAGGCCCCTGCCAAGAGGATCAATGTATTCTAATTCTCTTCATAATGCAATGCTGTGGGGGAAAAAGGTCACGACACATGAGCATAATGCAGCCTACATGCTGCATAATGTTGTTCTGCTGTCATGGCCTTAAGCAAGCGCCATGCGCAATCTCTGCAGAGCCAGCTGTACTCTGTGCCTTAGAGCTTACTGACAATATCTGCACAGCCTTCTGGCTGTTTGGAGAATGAAAACACACATCATCCAAGGATACTAGCTGTTTGGTTGGCTTAGGTTACCAGGGAAGATGGAGAGGGAAGTTGAAGAAGCAGAGAAGGTCAGTCAAGCACGCCAACAATGAGGTCAGCTGGAGTCGGAGCACACCCGCAGACAGGAACATGTAGACCTGTCTGGATGTACAGCAAGGTTGTTAATCATAACAGGAGATCCAAAACAGATAAAAACAGGCCACCAATCCCTCTGCAAAGCTGTCTCATGGATTGTGTGATCACACCGTTATCTTTTTATTTTACCTCATATCTATTTCATCCCGAATTCAAATCACATGCTAGCAGTTACAGGTCAAAAAAACAACTCCATCGCCATGACAGCCTTAGGATTTACTGAGAAGCTGTATTTGATTTAAAGTAAACAGAATATTGTTTACCAATTTTCTACCTGACTTTTAATGAGCATCTATGTGTGTGTGTGCGTGTTTGTGTGCTTGGTGTGTCATTCGTTCACCACCTCCCCTGTACTAGAAAATCCTAATGACTATGCATGCCAGTGCTGCTAGCTGCACTCAGATATGTCTTGCGGGGCGTAAATCCTGTCAACAGGAGGCAACAGGCTGACAGGTAATGAAGAGCTAATGGATGGTTTCACCGCTCTGCCATGACAGCATAACCAAGAGGAGGGCTTGTGTAATTTATTTGTAGCCAAATTGTGTCTGCAACATACAAGAAATGTGCCCCTGTCCACCTCTTTTTTACTCCCCTGCTCCTTTCTCCCTGCACGGAGATTCGTCTTTGTACCTTTATTTTCTTTGTCCTGATTTCATGTCAAGTGAATGTCCTGTACTCCCATGTGTACTTGGAAGGCAGGTAATCATGTCAGCTTGGCATGAGGGTGAACATGAATCTTTTTTTCTTTTTATTTGTGAGGTGCTAACATGTCTACAAATTCAAACTAAGCACTATGGAGACGATTTACTCAAAACACTAACATATATAAATAAATATAGGCTTTGCACACAGAGAACACTGCAAAAAAGAAACAGTGAACACGGCTAGAGCACTATTACAGCACAGTACATTTGTTATATTTTAACTGCATATTTTGCTTACTTTATTAAAATAACACTACTTATTCTCAGCTCCTTTTATATTATTTCTGTTATTATTCCCCTTCAAATAAAACAATAACATAAAATTTGTCTAATGCTTTCGTCCTTGTGGATATATCAGTTTGGTTTGTATACATTTCTTGGATATGCTTTTGAATGTAGATTCACATTATGAGAGCCACCTTCTTAAATTAGATGCCTCTATTGAGATAAAGGGAGTATATCATTTCCCATTGCCATACTATACAATATATCCAACATAGTCAACGAGTCCATAAAAACTGTACAATCAAAGATTGTATGCTGTAAAAAAAGACAGCTTTTGAATCTGAGCAATGCAGCTGTTTGTCTGAATGTACAAGGGAGGAAAATGGAAGATACACACAACACACACATCACAAGTTAAGGCACTGACCACACTGAGTCAAATCAAAGTACCCACAGAAATGAATGATGCTTTTAGCCATTTCATAAAGTAAAAGCCAGCAGTTGAAATTACAGAAATTAATTGCTTTACTATGTGGCTACACAAAGGTGAAGTATAGAAAGGTTTGGATGCAGAAAACTACTTTACAACCAAAGGGAATTCAATTACTTGGCTGAATGCATAAGCAAAGTTAATGAGCGAATGCCATTAAAGATGCAATACAGCACAAAAATGACATTTTCAGCACATTCACAATCCCAATACAAAATCAGTGTTCATGGGAAATAAAACCTATGATGCTCTGGCAACAGTGTCCTGTGTCCACTAGAAAACATGCCATTTGAAAAGGGAGCAATCACAAGTCAATAGGATCTATGCCCTCTTAATTGACCTCTCTCATTTATTAATATTTCTACAAAAGACGGTGCATGTTTGCTTTCATCTGCATGTCGTCTGGCCTCAATGGTCAAAAGTTAAGTTATTATTAATTGTCTTACGGATTTGTAATGCATCATGCAGTGTGATAGAGTGCTACCAAAGGGTGGCTGGTAAAAAGAAATACAAGCTTTACCGCACGGTTATTAAGACTGGTTGATTTACACAGTGCCTGGGCTCAGCAGCCCCATGAGGTCCACCACACTCACGAACCTCAGAGGGACACTCAGTCACAGAGTGTGTGATCACACTGATAACAGCCTCGTCATGATACAGTCCTCTCAAACATGTATTACAGTCACTGAGGGATATACTACCTGCGGAGAATTAATGAACAAATTATTTATTATTTTTTCTTTCCATGTGGCTTCTTCTTGACAGGTGTGCAATTTAGGATTGTTTAATGAGGCTACAACAGGGAAGCACTACACTTCACGCTTAGCATGCACATCATGCTCTGTAAACAGGTGGAAATGCAAAATTGTGTTGCAGAGCAAAGAAATCCCTGATTAAATCTAACAAATAACAAGGAATTCTTGTCCTATGACACCAGAATACCATGTTATTAGAAAAGCAGATGTTAGGGGTACACATGGCCTAACACCTTAAATAGGTTCTGACAATGAATTGCAAGTGCCTAGTTTGAGTCCAGCCTGGGACCCACTCTCATAATGCACGTTTACTTACAGTTGCAGTAACCAAATTCATATAAATAGATACATATAGCAATTGTGGTTCAACAAAGAGGAGCATTGAACAAAGGAAAGAAACACACCAACACTTCACCCAAAAGTTGCAGAAGTGACTGCAATACACAATCTAAATATTAGCTTTAGAACTCTCATGTCCATACTCAGACTACTGAGCAGTCGATATTGACTAGAAACTAGCAGCTATGTACAGTGTGCAAACCTCCACAACCCTGCTGCATTCTAATGTTAATATAGCTATCCTTATTAGCTAGGCTCTTTGCTTGCTAATAACTTATTTGAAGGTGTGTGTCAGTGTCTTAGATGACAGTGTTAAAGTGTTAAAGAGGTCATATTATGCTCATTCTCAGGTTCAAAAGTGTATCAGAACAGGTTTACATGGTTTCATTTTCAAAAAACACCATAACTACAAACAAGCTGTTTTCAGGCAGTTCAGAGCAGTATTTTCTGTGGGAGATGGGAACTCCCTTTGGGGTGGACTGTGGGCTTTTTCGCCTTGCAAACCTATTGCATGCACAAAAAAAGGGGATAACTCAACAAAGGAGAGGGAAAAGGCCAAAAAGCATAATATGACCTCATAGATAGACTAACTTATCAGAGTTAACTTGAAAACATAAGTCTTGGACAAATGTGTGCATTAGTGGTCAGGACACTAACCATTCAACCCCGAATTGATTTAGCGCACAATCATGTTTTGATTCAAATCATGCACAAAGAGGAAGGGCTATTCACAGACAGGTCTTTTGTCAATAGCCACTTTTACATTGCCTTATTTTCCAGGAATATTGCACCAATATGCTGGCTTGCTGCGCTGTATAAAAGGTACAAAGCTGAAAAGGGGGTCCTTTTGATCTGCATCTATGCATGCTGGTGTTATATTACACCCGAGAGTATTTTTCTACGCCGCTGGTTTCCGAAAGCTGGATCGCTATGTGAAAGCATGGTTAAGGGAATATGCTGCAAATGTATGACTGAGCGAATGCGGCATAATGGCAGATGTTCTTTCTGCATTTATTGCGGGATCTCTGTATAAAAGCGTCTACTATGAGAAAGAGAGAGGGAGCTAGAGAGAGGAGGGGCTGAGCGAATATCTGCGCTGTGCAAAGCTCTACAGTGAAATATCAGTTAATCAGTGTCGATACTGTGGCGGGCTGCCACAAACAAATCAATGTATGGGAAACAGTAGATAAAATATGCGGAAAACCGAAGTTGAGATCAGCCATAACATTATGACCACCTGCCTAATATTGTGTAGGTCTCCCTTTTGCCGCCAAAACAGCCCTGACCCGTCAAGGCATGGAATCTACACCTCTGACAGTGTGCTGTGGTATCTGGCACCAAGATGACCTTGTTTGTCCAGCACTTCACCTGGATTTTTGATGGGATTGAGATCTGGAGACTCTGGAGGCCAGGTCAACACCTGAAACTTGTTGTGTTCCTCAAACCATCCGTGAACCATTTTTTTGTTTTGTGGCAGGGTGCATTATCCTTTAGTTAGGTGGTACGTGTCGAAGTAACATCCATGTGAATGGAAGGACCCAAATTTTCCCAGCAGAACATTGAGCAAAGCATCACACTGCTTCTGCTAGCTTTCTTTATTTCTATAATGCCTACATGAATCATCAGACCAGGCCACCTTCTTCCATTGCTCCAGTGGTCCAGTTCTTATGCCCACTGTAGGCGCTTTCAGAAGAGGACAGGGGTCAGCATGAGCTAACATTTTCAGCAATTTGACCTACAGCAGCTCGTCTGTTGGATCGAACCACACGAGCCAGCATTCACTCCCCACATGCATCAGTGAGCCATGACCCTGCTGCCAGTTCACTGCTCTTCTTTCCTTGAACACTCAAATCCTCACCCTTGCAAGTTTTCTTGCTTCTAACAAATCAGCTTTGAGGACAAAATGTTCACTTCTGCCAAATATATCCCACCCAGTGACAGGTGCCATGGTAACGAGATAATCAGAGGTATTCACTTCACCTGTCAGCGGTCATAATGTTATGGCTGATCAGTGTAAGTACCACTCTGACTGAGATTGCACCTCCATTAGAGTGAAGCAGCTAGCATCTATTATTTAGCAGGTTATTGATTAGCCTGTGCCTATAACTATTTCATATGGGATGTGACAAGGCTGTTTCACACCCAATGAGAAGGTGACCTGCCAGCCTAATGGAGAGCAACAGAGTGGATATATGGCTGAGAAGTCCTAAAGTTTTGAAACTGCGCACCAATAATATGAACATTGCAAAAGAGCCTAGTCATCAGAATGTGACTGATGGATAATCATTTTATGTCTATCCCCAAAAATACTGCTTAGATTTGTAACATGTAATAATCTCCACAGGGACTTATATTACTCAAAACCTATTGCATTTACAGAACCATGTTTCTCATTAGGCACGTTTTAATACTCTGAGCTTCCATTCAGGCAAGGATTAAGGAAACAACAATGATCTTGGCAGAGACACCACCCTGTACTATTTTATTTATTTTTCAGAAACTTCATTCAACACCAAGGGTGAGGAGAATGTTTTATTGCTTATATTCTAATTGAGCCTAAAACCACCTCTCACATATCATTTTCTTTACATAAACTGTTAGACCAGTTATTCAGACCAGCCCCTTTTGCCCATACTGTCTCAAATACAGCTAACCTAAATAAAAATGGATTTCATGACTATTATGTGATCATTTTTATATAGCACATCTCCCAAGAAGTTACCTTCAGTCCAAAGTGTGTAGTATTGAATGTGGGGAAGCATTTCAACATCCTTAATCAAGTCCAGTTACCCTTGATTTTAATATATTGGATAACTAAGATCCTTGATGACTGAGAATTGCAAAATGTATGTATCGCAAACTGGATGACCAGTGAGGAAGTGAGACAACCAAGTCTACCATTTGTCCACTTAAAACAACAATTAAATTTTGGTGACCAAAAAAAATCTACACTGTAAACATTGTGCAAAAGGGTGTAAAAAAGTTCTAACCACTTACAATACAATTTAAGATGCTATGGCATTTATTTAATCTCAAAACCCACACACATAAAAAACGGACATGTGCACGTTATATGAGCGCACAGAACATTATCTGAGAGTGTAAAAGCATCCTCAATAATTTAAAAAAGCGTTCGAAACAGCTGTACTATATTTTGAAGTCAGTAAATAGCAACGTTGTCTGTTTCATTTTTTCATATAATAAATATACAAGTGTGAGTTAGATGATAATTCATTGCACATGATCGGATAAGAAAAAGATAAAAAATTTGTCATAATAATCATCCACTTATAGTGATTAATTTGACCTAGACAGACATGATCATTATAGGAGGTTTCCACTGTACTTATATATGTAGTGTGCTAAATGGTCTGTACTTTGTGAGTTTAACTCTGGTTAAATTTGCCCAATTGGACCTTGAACACTTAGAAACTCTTTAAATCTATACAAGGGCCAAGGGTGAACATGATCTGTCATTCAAATGGCTTTTGTGAGCTTTTGTAAGCAAACGTCAAGTTTTTGAAATATTTAACATAAAAAAATGACATCCTGTACTGAACGGAAATAAGGATTTAGAGAATAATATACAATTTCAATGGAATTCTCACCAAGGCTGCAAAGTAAAAGACATTTTGAACATGACTGAACATGTAAGAGTTGCACAAAGGAAGGAGAAAAAAAAAGTTTGAGATGCCTCACTGCATGGTCGACATGGTGAAATCACAGTCCGGGAAAAACACCAAAGGACACTTATTTCTTCTTCTTATATTTACAGAAGGTGTTCAGCAATATAGTTATTTTCTTTGACATGTCACAATTTCCATTACATTTCTGGAGCCATAGAGTGAAGCTTACGATTTCTATAGCTCAGACAGACATACCAAACCATGGGATAAATATCCCAAGTTAACAAAGGAGAGCCAGGTTTAAAATCCATTGGACAGTCCCGTTTGCTGCTGAACTGAAATGATCCAAGAGATTGGTTTGTCATTTACAGCTAAATGAGAAATGGGATATCTTTGAAAGATTTCACCAGAATATATGATGCAGGCTGATATTGGGTGCTGAAACCTTCAGAAATGAACAATATGTGTGCACTGAACTGCAGCATGACCACATTTTAGATTTAATGAAGACATGAGTGTTCATGTCCCCTCAGATTTAGTGAGAATAGATAACCCCTCCAATCAAAACTAGTCTGATCTAAAATGCTGCAGAGGTGAGACTGAGGGCAGTTAGAAATATGCTTATTTTAAAACAGATCTCTCTATTGATTTCACACCCACGGCCACGATTTCAGCACTCCAATGCTTGAAAAAAGGGTACAGTCTGCTGTAGAAGAGCTGAGAAGAGGTCATTTTTATTGGAATGTCGCACCGGGGCAGGACTACCACATGCTCAAATTATTATGTGAATATGAAATGTACTGATAAATGCAAATTTCATGCACCAGAGACGGTGTAGCAGATGGCAGACAAATAGAAATGGTGGGTTTTATACCTAGCTCAAGTGCTATTTTTTATGCAAGGTGAAAATACATTAAATTTTTATTGGACTGAATGCATGACCACAAGATCAAAGATATCCAGGGACACATCAGCTGGCAAGCATTGTCCTTATAATCCAATCCAATCCAATCCATTTAAAAATCCATACAATTTACATCATATAAAACGCTATTTTGATACTATTTATTCATTCTGCTATACCCATTAAATGCACTACCACTCATTAGTGACCGCTCTGTTCAGTGGTTTGCATTGTCAGTGGCTGAGTCCGCCAGTCCAGAACTGTTCTATTGGCTACATTATCAGTAGCATAAGAAGAGAAACACCATTCTTGCTGTAATGTATGTCAGCTGAGTTTGTGAGTTAGCAACAAATTAAATTTCATAAACCCAGGTTTCTGTTATTATAAATGACCCAACATTAAAGTTAGCAACTTCTGTTTTTTCATTGCTGGTGATAATTAACTGGGTCTGTCTGCTGGTAGATTTCGGCCAGAGCCTTACTCACTTTCCTGATTTTCCTTGGTAGGCGTGGCTATCAAAACAAAACAAAGAGACAGAGATTCTTCTTCGTTTAAACTCTACATCCAGACAGCAATCTATAAATTAATTGCTCTGACAGAAAAGGATCTACCTGTGCGCACTCTACGTATGCCCTCATTGCGCATGAAAATGTGTTTTGGAGGAGTGGCTTTGGAGCGAAACCTGAAAGTAGGTGGTGGAATTTTTTCAGTTGGATGCTTTCAAAATCTAGCTGTTTCTCAAGTGTTGCCCAGTTTTAATCTGTTGTTATATGCACTACCTTTGCCAGACGTGTCCACATATAGAATCCCAGTTTATTATGCTTCAACACTGACAAACAAATCAGAAAAATGGCTAAATTTCTTCTTCTTCCTCCTCTTCAATTTTGACAAACAAAACCACCTTCTCCCCATGATCACTTTAATAGTACAGTCATGCACATAATTTAGTTGTTTTTTTCTGATGGTGTTGCCAGACAACTGAATGGGTATAAAGCAAAACAGTAATTTGTCATGGCTCATAAATGCTACCTGCTAACCATAGGTAATTTGGGCACCGCAGCACTGACACTGTCAGTCAAATCACTGTTTCATGCTCAAGAAATCTTCAGACAGCATCAATATAAATACAGGTTTGCTTCTCTTGTGTGATATTCTGTATTGGCATTTAAAAGTAGTGATCACAGCAGGGATGTGAGCAGGCATACAGCATGTCATTGTTTTGGAAAAGCAGTGTTTTTTGGGTGTGGATGGAAAGCCAAACAGCAGGGCTTTTTCCATATGAAGCTCACCTGCCAGTGAGAAGTGAGACTAGGAGGGAGGCAGAGACAGAGTTGGGTCCACTTGGCAGACCTCTAGTACTTACTGTACATATGTTAAGGCTGGAGCTGATAAGAGAAGACAGATGAGATTTTCTTGGTTGTCCGGCACAGAAATCTATAACATGGAAAGACTTCAGCTCTGTGTTAGGCTTGCCGGCCTCTGAAGGCAAAATTCTCTTTGCTTTAATCTTCTACATGGAGGGAAGAGTGCACAACTGCGACCTTACAGCAGAGAGGGATTAAGTGCCTAGCTTATAGGGGTACTTCAGCAGAGCTAGTGCTTATTATCATAGATCCACTATTTGTTGGATGTTCTGCTTACAAACTGCTGTTTTGTTGTTTGTTTTCCAATATTCTGCTCAAAAAAAATAAATGCAAGTTAATGAAAAAGGAAGAAGAAAAATTCTTGTTAGATTTAAAAGTCATAAAGCAGGCAACTGATAAAGAGAATTGTTATGTGAAGATGCAAGGCATGAAAAGGCTTTTGACAAAGAGAATTCATTTTCAGTGAATCTTACCAATAATTGATAATTGGATGTTTCTGGTGCTCAAATAAAGCGTTTGTTGTCTAGCAGCTATTACTGAACTCAGTTTCTTAAAAAGCATTTTAAATTTGACAGGAAATTAAACTACAGAAAATGTCATTTAAATTATCTTGATGAAATTTCTCTTCTACTTTACTGATCTGTAATCTGCTCACACACTTTGATAATAGGGGAATTTATTTTTAATAAATCAGTTTCTAAATAAAATATAGAACTCTTTATTCCACTGCAGCAATTTCCATTTCCAGTTCCAGTTGTATTGTAAAGTGATCAGTTCTGAAAACACCATGCTTTGAATAGCTGCAATTTAAAGGGAAAGCAAAGTGATTTTGTACCGCCTCAAGTAATAATGACCGTTTATGAATTGGTGAGGATTTAAAGCTTATAATTTTACATCGTTTCCCGTATTGAATGCAACACCTGTCGAGCAGTGGCAACCTCCCATAACAGTCTGTACCTCTAAAAATCCTTCTGTCAGTTCCTCAAGCCAAGTCTTCCTTCAGTTCTGAGTGAAGTTGACAATAATAGCTCTGATCCCTGTAATCATTCTAATAAAGCAGGTTACATATTGTACTGTTTTCACATATTTGTTGGTGTATCAACCTGTGAGGGACATGTTTTAGTTTACACCAAGAAAAGTTTGCTAATCTCAAAGAAAGCTACAGTAGTTAAGTAGCTTGCTAAGCATTGTCACATCTCAAGTGCTGATGTAATCTTTTTAGATAACATGCGTAATATGCATTTGTAATGGCTGCATCCTTCCACATCACAGGATTATGAGGATTATGGATTAGACATTGTACAAGATTCAGTTAGGCACCATGATTGGTGAAAACATAATTTTTAGGGACACAAACTTTTTTTGCTGAACACTTTTGAGCTGAGTCAGGCAAAAGGCATTACACCTTACTGATTCCTTTATTATATTAATGCAACACACTAAGGGGAGGCTACATATAAAGAGAAACAGACACAATAGAGAGGGATTTAAAAACTTTAACATTGTTGAGTTGTGGATTGTGAAGAAGGAACAATGGTTCAATCCCTAAAAAGTGTGTTCATATAGGCCATAGTAGTAGTTCATATTGTCAGTTAGCAAGCAATTAGCTTGGTTGCTATTGGTCCACATAGCTTTTCACAGGATAAGTGTGTATCGTTGACTTCAGTCCCTTAACTGTCTGAGTAGTTCAGTTGAAGCTCAGGTGTAATACAGCTACACTAGCTCCCTACATTTTGAACATCCAGCTCTCCGTTCTCTAAAAAGTTGGGACTGTAAAGATGGCAAGGTATCGTCAATGGTGCAACATTGCAGGTCAAAGTTCTCCAAAGTTTAACTTGATGCAAAAAAAATGTATGCTGGGTTATCTAATGTGCTGATTGTGGTGAATCGAATTTGCCATTTTAATGGTGTGAGCAGGCTTTAATATTTTGTTTGTTTAATACTTTAATACTTAAAGTGCACATAATGCAGAGGGACATAATGATCATCAACACCTTAAATATTTTTTTTCCTGTTCATTTTGTGATACATCACCACAATACCTACACTAGTAGCTAGCAGTAGTCATGTTTCATTACTCTTGAGCTTACAGCACCTTATAATAACACACCAAGCCAAATCACTGTCATACTGCACCCATAATCAAAAAAGAAATGTGAAATCATGCTGTGCAACATCCATCTTTTCCTCAAAGAGAGAGCTTCGTAAAATCCCCCATCCATCAAAACACACACATCCGCTGTGTTACTATAAAGAGCTGAACAGTTCAGAAAATTGAAGAAAATTGCCTCTATATAAAAGTATCATGTTCCATCCTTTTGTCACACTGCCGATCCCAACTTCCTCAGAGAAAGTCTCCACAACCTATACCTTTCTTCTTCTATGTAGCCCCCTCATAAAGAGAAAAGGACTACAATAGGAAATACAATGGAACTGAAATAGAATCCAGAATTTTCGGGTGAATGTTTTCAGCATCACTGGTACGGCCCTAAATGAACTGCATTACCCAGTGGGCACTATGTGACGCTCAGCTGTTCCCATTCTTGCCAGCCTAATCTCTGTCGGGGGAGACAGAGCAGGAAGAAAATCAAGTGGCAATGCACTTGTGTGCATAAAGTTGCTCATCAGTGTCTGTTTTCGTGAACCAAGCAATCACAGCCCCGACGATAGGTACATTTTCTGCATTATAGCAAACTTAGTCAAATTAGTATTCTAGAGTAACACATTAGAGACTAACCACCATGTAGAGCATTTTTCTTGCACATAGGTTAAATGAATAAAAACAACCCACAAAAATGAAACTGCTGTCCAACTGAAATTAATATTCTACTAGCGGTAAGCTATATAGTATATAGAAATTATAATGAATACATAACATTTGCCTTAATTCAAGTTTAACTACAGTGGTGTAATATCAGAAAACGGTTTGTGAAACAGTTGAATTGTTAAATTTCAAGGTGAAGGTAGAAATGTTACAAATATTATCTACAGGCAGACTCGGGGCTGGGCAATATGGACCAAAAAGTCATATCCTGGTACTGTTAGGCTGAATACTATATATGTGTATTTTTTTGCTAATTGTGCTGGGGGGGGGGGCATGATTTTACTATTTGTAGTAGCTTGTTTCTTATTTCACAGTTTTAATTATACTTCATTCTCCACCCTATTTAAGTGTTACTCACTAATTGAATCTGTCTCCTTCAGTTCTCTTCACTCTCACAGACCTAACGTACCTCTGCTGCTCTTCTTTCCGTCTCTTTCTCTTCCTGTACGTCTGCTCCAGTGATTTCTAAATCAGTGGTAGGCTATGTTATCTAAACTCGCCCAAACAAAAATTTCCCACCACGGTTCAGCTCACAGCATCAGATGCACCGCATGTTGGGGAGGCATTTTGACAACGTAGCCTTTCAAAGCAAAACCAACGTGGTAGCTAACGAATAACATCTGACTGGTGTGTTTACTGTCGCTTCTCTAAGTTAGCTGGTCCGCTTTTGTTAAATATCCACTGTGTCGTGACTTGTAACGTAATAATTCTGTGTTTCTCTGAAAAATGCTACAATGTATGTGTCGCCTAACCTGGGCGACCCGCCAAAATAACGTGTATGTGTGGGGAACACTGACTGAACCGTTGCTTTTCGTTTTACAAGACAGGTCTTTAGCAGTGTCGGCACTGTGTCTCCTTCCATGTTTGTGAGTAGACGGCTGTGTGCAGACATAAAGGGAGCGGTGCAGCTACGCGATGAGGGAAAGAGACGAGCAAATTCTGGAAACATATTAATTAACTCAACTAAATCGGTATTTGGGTATTGTCTAATTTTATATATCTTTTGAAAATATACCAGCATACCTAAAAATACAGATTACCGCCCAGCCTTAGGCAGACTATCCAATAAAGAAGTGAACTGTACTGCCACTTATTATTTTCCACGTCCACACAAGCACTGGTTTTTAAGAGATAAATGCAGTATTGTGCACTCATTTATATGAAACATTGCTCCTGAACTAATATGGTGAATGTAACAGTTAGAAAAACATAAACTTAATTAAACACAAGCATATACTCATGAATACAAATGAACACCCACATTACACTTGGCCTTTACCTGAACCAACTGCTATAAATTTAATTTAATTAGACAAAACTTTGAAAAAATAAACAGACTTTAACCCCTATGTATCATTTTCTATAGCGATTAGAATACATTAAATTATAATCAATAGAGTTGCAAAACAGGAGGTGGCATTTGTTGAGGAAGTGCTTTTCCACATTCTGTACTCCCATATTAGAAGTTTCTTTATTGTCAGTTCTGTTACTTAGCATAGAAACATTCCCAGATGATGTAATGAGCCTAAAGGTATGTTTTTGACCACCACATTTATTAATCTGAACTTCATTTCTGAGAAATCACGTTTGGTCTAAATGCTACTTTCCCCATGAGCCTCAGCCACCACTGCAATGGAAAAGAGGCCAGGCAGAGGCACCAATCAGAGCAGTATCGAATTCAAAGCACTTTGTCTTCACAGTTGAGAAAAAAACACATCTCCATGTTTGTTTAATTCCACATAATTTAAAATTAACTGATTTAAGATGCAGATTGAGATATTCAGTTTCCACCCACCATAAGTGGTGCACAGAACAAAATTTTAAGATCTGTGAAAAAGCAAAGTCTTAGTTAATGTCTGCTTCAACATTTTAATATACACAGGCTTGTACCTTTGACTTTTTATCAAAGAATCACAAGAGGAAATAAATAATGAATAACAAAAATGGTTCGGAGATTAACTATTCTGTGTTTGCTAAATGCAATTTCGGAGTCAGGTTACATAATAAGTACATCTTGTAAAGTGGTTTCTTGTTAAGTGCTGAACGCCAACTAGTCTGTGTGTGCCAGTGGAAGGGCTTTCTTATTTGAGGTCTCTAAATAGTGTCAGACTGTGGACTGTGGGAGGTGGAGATGCCATGCACTTTGTGGTGTCAATGGTCTACTAGTGGGAAGCTATATAATAAGTGTGTATGTGTATTTTTCCTCTTTACATCTCAAAACTGGCTAAGGGGTCTGCTGAGCCTTTTTTTAATATGTGCTTGTTTATTTGTGAACAGGAAGTATGTGGAAAAAACAAAAATGTGGAACAATATGGTAATGTGTTCAGTTAACCTTTGAACGGCTAAGAGGAGCCTCCAGGTGCTACATAACATAATTTCTAACTCATCTGTTCTCTTCTTGTGAGCATTGCCCTAAGATTAGAAAAAAGACAGACAGAAGAAAATGTTTTACGTCAGGAAATGTGCAGATCGTTTGATCTTTGGCATCCAACATTAATTTTTTACATCTCTTTCTCTGAGTAAAGATAGTAAAGAAACCTGTATGTTATGATTTTTTTTGCCTATTTCTTTCTGCGGAGTGAGCCCCCAAGCTATATGTACCCATGTCACGTTGCATTTCAGCACTACATGTTTATCATAGCAATCCAGGTTAATTCTAGTGGACTCACGGCTGTGTGGCAGTCAGTCCATTAGGCCTTGCAGGACACGGGTCGACCTCAACGCCTGTCCAATCCCCTAAATCCTTTTGGAGTGCTTTGTGCTATTGGCCGTGCCAGTTGTGAGTGAAAATACCGTTGCTAATGCTGCAGTACTGTAGCACCTAATATCCCTTGGTGAGGCAGACATGGATGATTTATTATTATCTAACAAATTTTACTAGAGTTGGGAAATGAGGCCAAGGTCACTGGATCAAATGGGATTTGTGGTTTGCAAAATGTCCAGGCGTCGAGCCCAGTCATGTTATGATACACCACAGGGATACAAGCATGCTCCCTCTTTCTCTCATTTATTACAAACAAACTGCAGGTATCCAAGTCTGGTTTATGGATGGATATATCAGCCTGTTATTGGCCTTCAAATGTAATTTAGTAGTAAATATCACAATAAATACATTTCCTAGCTCATCTGATCAGTTTAAAAAAACATTCTGGACAAATGCTTTCTTGGTTTCTTCTTATACTGATGCGTTTTCTCTCTTACCTCATACTCCACGTACTCCTCCTCCTCAACCTCATAGGAAACAGTTTGGATTTTGATGTGTTCGCCGTCTTCCAGCAGCTTCGCCTGGGGATCCTCAGTGCCAGGCGTGTCCCCTCCTGCTGTGTTGGATGCCTCCTTCGCTTTCTTCTCTGTGAAGGTGGTCTCACAGCACTCGCTTTTGTATTCCTTAGCCTTGATGCTGCCACTGTCCTCCTTGTACAGGATGAAGTTGGGCCTGTAGAAGGCCTCTACTGCCAGATGCAGCGAGGTGGCATCCAAAAGCTGCTGAGATTTCATCTTCCCGTTGGTGTTGTAACTACCTCCGCTCACTACGTTGCCGTTATTCACCTTTCCTCCTCCTCCTCCCTCACCTCCACCTCCACCTCCAGCAAAGTAATTAATAATGTTTTCCTGGTACTGGTTGTTAGGGAAGTCACCACCATAGCCGTTGACCATGTGCTTACTGTTTTTGTCCAACAATGGGTTCTGGAGCTCACTGAGATTCTCCATAGCAACAGGGGTCAAAAGCCAAGTGGGTGGAGCTTCTTGGGGACGTTAGCTCTGACAAGGAGATGATAAAGTGACAGGTGAAATAAAACCAGATGCACCCCTCAGTGGTCTGCGTTGATGTCAGGTGTTAAGGTGTTAATGGCATTCAGCATTCAGCACTCTAAGATCTAGAAAGGAAACAAGCAGCAACAGAGAAAGGGAGAGTTTTTAGATTCAATATGAAAACTGGAAGGACATTTTGATTTTGACATCTACCAGCAGGTTGCAGTTTACCAAACACTTGCTCTCGTTAGATCAAAGTTTAGCTGTCGTTCCTTTAGCAGCAACAACTTTTACAGCATACCGCTTGTCAAGAGCTGCACCCTGCAGATGATTCAATTAAGTTTAATTTGCTTCCTCACTCTAGACACATAACGTTAACACACACACATACATACAGATACCAGAATAGTAACAGCAATACATCAAAGCCATGCCGTCTACTATGATGTAATTTGATTGTTGTTGCTCTGATGTTTTGTTATCTGGTGTCATCAGCCTCGCTTCTCCTTCACCTATAAAGCTCTGAGGGCTGTAATCTTCCACATCTTTGGGAATCTATGGCTGACATTTATGTTAGTATTTGTTTGACAATGGTGGCAACTTTTCTTTACTATGTGAATATATGATAAAAATTTAAAGAAAATTGGTTTTAGATGGTCATCATCAAAAACACAGTTGGGAAAGCTTAAAAATATGTTTTATGCTATTAATCTGTAAAGGTATTTAATTATTAATGTAAGTAAAGTAATAATTTTTAGATCTGAATTGAGCTTATTGAATTTGAGCAATTTGAATATAGTTTCTTTAATATTGGGCACTTTCATTTTATCTGAATTTGTGAACCCTAAATTGCACAACTTGCAACTGATTAGCAAAAATTTCAAAGTGCTGTAAATTTGGTGGTATTCAAATATCAATTATAGTTTTTTTACATTGGCATACAAGGCAGAATCCAGAATGTTTTGCAATCACAGAGTGGTTTACATCCTATCCCAGTCACATGATCAGATGTCCCTCTTGGACACAATGAATGCTGGATGTCTGGACATATCTGTAGAAGGTTGCCAGGGATGCATCAGACACACACAAAGTTTTTTTGCAAGGTGTTTCGTGAGAGAGGACATGAGGTGTGAAGTGGATGAGAAAACAGGGATGTAGAAGACAGAGTTAAGTAGAACTGTAAATCTCCTATACAAATATGTATAGTGAATATGTATAGTTTTGTGTTGTATTACTGGAATTACCGTACTTTAGTTTCATTTAGTGCTCTTGGAATTACTCAAAAATTTCAAACAACTATCACCAATTGAAGCATATTGCTGCATTTCTGATTACTGATGTCAACAACCTGTGCCCCTACCTTATAGGGGCATACCTACATGTGGCCTTATTGTTGTAATTAAATATTGGTTTATGGTAAAGGTTTCACATATTTATGATCTGCTTCCATGCATTTTCGCCATAAATGTAATCCAGAGATGCACAACCATACACAGGGATGGTTACAGCCTTTACAACTTCATTGATCAGTCTTTATAATACAAATGCCAACTATACAGTACAATGCCAATATTTTCTCTGGGCATTGCTGGGCAGCCTGATTAAGAGGCCTAAATCAGCTGTAGACGATGCATCTACTCTAAATTTATCAAACGTATCAAAACCAAACTTTCCCACTCAGCCATTTCCACACTGCAAAAAATAACCCAGAGTTCTCTGCTTCTCAGTTGCCATCCTTAACCTTTGTCTGATTAATGTGTGTTTTGAATAGAAATGCCAAAAGCTGATTATTTTTTGGGGTCATAACCCCAATCGTGTATGGCTGGCTTACTGCACTATTGCAAAATGCTAAAAGAGAAGGCATTTCCAATTGAAGACAACCATATTAGACATAATACAAAATAGCATTGTGCTGATGGGATATGGATAATAGCTTGTAGATCCACAGGTTAATAACTTGTACACTAATCGTCTCATACACGATTAATGTATTTTTATCCTTTGGTTAATCATGGTCAGAAAGCTGATTCATATACAGCCAACAAAATTGTAATCTTCATGTTGCTTAACCTTTACATTCTCTGTCATGCATGAACTAAAATATAACAGACATTCAGTTTGATTTGGATTTCAGGAGGAGTAATAAAAATATCAAGATCTCTCCTCACTTAATAATAAGTTAATAATAAGTTTCCAACATTACAACATCTGAAGCTCCATAATTTAGGATTTTATGTAACTGCACTCTAGGGTAGTTTCCCTCCGGACAGCACAGAAGAGTCCCACTACGTCAGTGTCCTGAGGAAGTGACTTGACCAGCCAATAACAATCTTCACTTTCAAATGTTTCAATGTTCCGTGTAATCATCACTTGCTTCTTTCATTCTCTCTAAATCTCTCTATCTCCCCTCATAATGAAACGTTTTTGTTTGCTGCACTTTTCATGTTTTCTGCCCCATGAATAAAATACAAACCCCGTGCTCCCGGGCTTCCTGACGCTCAGTAAGCACCGGACAGCCAACAAAGTTCCTCCCCGTTGGACCCCCTGCATCTGAATGTGCTGACATTGTTGTTCCACACCAGTGCGCCCTTTGGTCCGCGTATAGCTCCAGGGACCGCACACTCATGCAGTTCTTGAGTCAGAGACTGTAAATGTGAGTACTTTACGTTATGAACAAATTCTCATGAAAAACTAAAGATGAGCAGGTGCTGAGGTTGCTGTCTACTTAGGATGCTGTTGCTGCATACGCTGCTGCTGCTTTTCTGGGGCAGGATGGCCTCTGGTATTGCCTTGCTAAAGTGTCCTTAAAATATTGCGCCCCTTGCTCCAGGAGAGATGATTTATTGCTGAAAATTGGCTGTGACCTACTGGGTGGGGTTGAGTAATCCAAACTGATTTTGTAAACATGATCTGCATCTAGTTTTTATTAATTATTGGTGTTGCTTTCTATTTATCGGTTTTAACTGGGTGTCAACTTTTACAAAACAAAACCCCTGTGTTCCTGAGTTTTTAATATGTCAGAAAGCTTTTTTTTTTAAATCAAACCACTTAAGTTAAAGGGGCTACAAATAGCACTTTAACATCAATAAATCACTACTGCATTAATAGTGAAGCGCCGCTGTGATTAGCATAATCACGTGAGACAGTTTGCAAGAAGAGAAGCCAATTTTACTGCCTTCCACCACATAGGATTTGAAAGTGGAGGTTTGCAGCTCAAAGAAATATTGCCTCAACAATTCAAAACTGGATTTTAATCTTCCAAAAAGGAGCTAAAGATTTCAAAGTTTCTCACAGTGGCAGATGGTGGAGCCTCAGACAAAAATTGCCATTTTGTTTTCTCTTTAGTAAGGTTTTGCACAGACCAGTGCATCAGGTATTGCAAATAGATCAATGCTAAAATGGCTGTCGTGCATATAGCCATAATAAGTATTCTTCCAAGTGCTTCCCTGTTTCTGCCACTGTAATACTCCTACTCTGCTCAAATGCTACAAGCTGACAGCGGATTACTTCGTGTCATTACTTAGGCATGCTCTGAAAAATCTTTTTGGTGTTGCTTCCAAATAAGGGTTCTGCTGTGTTGTTGGTGCAGAGATCGGCTTTTCTTCTGGTTAATGGGAATTTAAGTGTGAATAAGCTATTTCCACGCAAGCTGAGCGAAGTAGGACACCTCTGTGGATGAATGTTGTAGATATAACCACCGTTCTGTGTGTTTACGTGTGTGCACATTTGTTTGTGGGCGTTTGTGTTTTGTGCGTGTACGGTTCTGAGTAAATATACATGTGTATGAGTGGGTGGATGTGTTTGGGAGAGAAAGAGAGAGCAACCCAGAGACAGACAGAAAGAGAGAGATCGTACTTATATGTGATTCTGTGCTTGAGTGCATTTGGGCATGTTGGTAGACAGCAGCGGCCGGGAGGTATAAAGAGCTGGGAGGTACAGCTGAAAGCGAATGAGGCAGAGCAAAACGCCGTTGTGAGGAAAACAATTCAGCATGACAGAGATGGCACAAGCACAGGCCTGTGTGCTGCAGTGCTGCTGTCTAAGAGAGCCCACAGGTGTCTGACAAGGGGCTAATAGATTAGCGGACAACCTGTAAGCATCCAGGTGCACAAGGGTAAGAATGAGACTGTGGCACGGCTAACATGCCAGCCATGCTTATATCTGTGCGCTTCAACCCCATTAGACTCCAGTCAGCACACTCTATTTCCCTGTGTCAGCCCGTTGCCAATCAACCACAGACCTCTGACCCTGAAGCCGAGAGCCGGTATTATCAGCGAGGGCCTCGGGGCCAGCGTGGCGAGATGCAGCTGAATACCAATGTGTCTTATTTGTCAGCCATGTTTATCCACCCATTTCATCCAGCTTGTGTCTCTCGCAGCTTTTCCTGGATACCGCATGTGGAGATCTGCTCGCTGCGCTCGACAACAACAACTTCATCTTTCTGTAATTTCATTTTGGAACGCAGTGGCTGGCATATTATATGCATAATAAGGTAACGCCAGGTAGTTATTGATGATCACAGATCAGGGTAATGCATGAGAGCTCATTGCAGAAAATGTAAATACATCCCAAACCACATTTGTCAGTGAACCTTACCCCTGGCCTCGGCACATGAAAGTCCACTGACAGATTAAAGCAACAGAAAAGGAAGGAGTGAGTAATGGGCTTAAAACCGTGTTGACTGATCCGTTTATGGACTATTATCATCAAAGGGGACTGTGTAAAATGTCATAATCCACTTGAAATTAATCTGAATCCTATTCCGTCCAGCCACTGCTGACAGTCTGTCCCCCTCAACGTGTCTATCTGTGGTGCTGATAAAACATTAAACCCTCAGCAAGGAACCTCCCACAGAGAAGTCAGCACTCCTCTGGACCCTTGTCTCCTCTTGTGTACAACTACACTCTCACCACTTGGCTTAGTGTTTTTCACACCTCCTTTAGATGATTGTAAGTGTTCCTTGATGTGTAAATTCACCATTGTAAATTGCAGCCACATGTGTTATCAATAATTCAATGGGGCGTCACTGTCAATAGCAGCCATGCACACTGATGCTATAGAGTGGTTTGTTGTTAGAGAGAGACAGGCTCTGGCTAAGTTGTCTTCATTGCCTATTGATCATTGTCTCTAGCATTCATTGCCGATAGATAAATAGATCGATAGATCAATAGATAGATAGAGATAGATAAAATACTTAAAATCAGACAATACAGTGATATAAATGTGTTGTATATTAAGTTGGAAATTATTTTGAAAACAAGCCACTTTCTGGTTTTCTGTAAACAGTTCAAGCTGCGATCAGACCTGACATCACTTGTGCCATCCCAATTGTTGCAGGCACCAGGGGTAGATTAGAGGGAAAAGGTGGAGATTGATAGCTCTCTTTGAGTGTGTGTGTGTGTGTGTGTGTGTGTGTGTGTGTTAAAGAGAGACAGAGAGAGAAAGAGGACATAAGCTTTGCTGCGTGGCTCTTTGTTTTCCAGTGGTGCAAAATCTTGGCCGAAACAATCATCCCTGTAATCACCTTAAACTAACGACTTTTTGCAGGCATAAAAATGAAGATAAAATGAATGAGGATGCAAGTAGACCCCGAACCACTCCTTCATGCTCTTTGTTTTTACAGGACGTAAAAAGACTCTTAAAATACACTTTCTGCCTGATCTCTGAACAGAGAAGGGCTCTATTGCAGTACAGAGACCACAGAGCGACTTGACTACTTCATGCCACATCTATAATACACACAAAGACAAGAGAACAGAATTTATGGTCCAGCAGTCGCAGGTGGAAACTGTGTGCAGAGTTCTTTATCAACATCCCCCATCACAACAGACACACTGGAATGCGACAGTTATCCACTTCTTTCTCTCACTGAGATTTGATCATGTGCATTAACGTAAAGACATATTTTGCGCAAAGGCATTTTACTACCCGTCACTATACAATTATAATCACGTTTTACAAATATTAAAAGCACTTCCAACTGTGAACAAACAAGATCTAAAAAAAAGAAAAGCTTTAGCTTGAATGCATTAATTAATTTCCTACCTTTGACTTCTTGACAATCCAAATATTGTTTGGAGGACGCACTGGCTTGTTTCCGCCTGTACATTGTGGCTGGGATGCTGACGGTGTCGCCCAGGGAAAGAGACATTTCGTACACTTTCTCATTTGAAGAAATAGCCAATCATTTCGGGCGAACAGGTCTCCTCTAGGAAAAACGCCTCCGTCACACTCTCGTAATCGTTCTCCTCTATAAATATGAAAGCTCTCCCTCTCCACTGAAACGTTCACCTCGAGAGTCGACTGAAATGTTGTTGCCTTCGGAAAGTTAAAACACCCTTCGAGAGAGAGAGGGAGGTGGAGAGAGAGAGGGGGAGAGAGAGAGAGAGAGAGAGAGAGAGAGAGAGAGAGGTTCAGAATCAGGCGCGGATGGAGAGGAGAGGAGAGCAGTCCGATGCGCTTCGCAATGCGCGCAAAGGCAGAAAGCAGCGGCCACTCTTTCCATGCGTTTACTTTCACTACTTCCAGTGTGTGAACGAGTTTAATGTTCTTTTAGAGCGTATGCTTTTTTCCCTTTTTTTTCAGCAAATCATGGCCAGGCAGCAGTATCCAAAGCTTCATATTGGAAAACAAATCATTCAAATCGATTATTGAAACTCTAAATGGTGAGCTACAGATGGTAAACTATTTATACAAGTGACAGTAAAAAAATAAACCATGTAGTCATCGTTAAACTTTTTTACGATTACGATTTGGTGGTGGATTGTCATCTCTTATGAGTTAAAGTCTTTCAGGGGAGGTAGGCCTAGCTGCTACCAAAGTGCCTTTCTTAATCAGCCACTCTCTGAGTGGACTAGTGATGTCTGCCATGAGCCTGCTGATGTGATTAGTTCAAGTGGACGACAATAATGTCAGAGGAGGCACTCTCCGATTTAGATCATTTTAGCCTTTGTGTTTTTGTCCTTTCTGTTCTCGCTGGATTAAAGTGGGCGGGGCTCAGATGGGTTAAGGTGTCATCACATGCTACACCGATGCACAAATGAGATTTTAGCAACGTTTTAATCAAAATTAGATGACAATTAGGCCTATGGGTTTGCCTGCTTAATGCTGCTGTCAATTAACTTGGATCAAACCACAGCAGCAGTAGGCTACTCATGATGTAGATTAGATGATTTTTGACTGTTAACAAATATGAACTAAGAGTTATTAATATGTAATGTATAATAAATGAAAACACAACATATGAAACCACCCATATGATGGTGACAATAAATAAATAAATAATCATCACAAATCTGCTACCAATATCCACATTCAGAAGCACAACTCAAAATCATGGCAAATTACCACCCAGCACTGTCTGTGTCTGTAAGACTGGGCCAAATTAATACTTAATACTCAATATTAAGGTGAGATACGGGCGGCCCCTCCCAACCCCTAATCCTCATTTTTGCTGAAATCTGATTGGCTCAACGGTGCAGATAAAGGAGTTTACTTTCCAGCTGGGAGTTCAATCTTGATAGGTTTTGTCTCAGGGTTGTGTGACAAGCACAACAGAGCAGGTAAATATGTCGAAAAGAAAGAGGAAAAAGAAATGTGTGGTGCCGAAAAAAATTTGATTTAAGAAGAGTAAAGAGGAGGAGGAGCTGTAGGAGAAGGACAAGGAAGAGAAGCAGTATGAGGAGAGGAGAAGCAGGAGTAGAAGGACAATGGAACCAGAAACAGTGACAGGTAGGCTACAGTGGCCTGTGTAGGGCTGGGTAGGCAATCATTAGAGAATGGAGTATTGTTAGTTATATTTATTACTGATCTTCCCCTCATGCAGCTCTATAATCAGGACAAGCAGAGTTAGGGTCCAGCACAGGGGAAGCTGAGCCAAAGATAGGCCAACTCAGAACTGAAGATGAGGGCTTTGATTTTTATGCACACACTTACACACTGCTCTATTTTATGAGACTGCATTGTAGTTTCTGAGTATATTTAAGTATTTTAGCATTGTGACTGACTCAGGCTTGTCCTGCCTGGTCTTATTCAGTGCCGTGGTGCCTTGTCTTATGTGTCAGTTGTCATAAAAAGTTTCTTTAGGGTCTTCATCATAGTGAATTTGAATGTATTCAAGTACAACACTACATGCATTAAAATAATTGCAAAAAATATTTCTCTATGCCCCCACACAGCGCTTGCATAAAAGGCCTCTCTGTCTCCTCTCTGTTTCAGTCCCAGTACATCCCTGATGAGCACATTAAATGCCTATGAAACACCTATGAAACTGCAGTCACCCTCTTGTTAAAAAAAACTGCAGAGCTTGATTGGTGGAAACCTGTTGACAACGGCCAACACTGCACCATGCAACTTCCTGACATTTACATGTCTTATGGAGCTAACCCCTATCTGGCAATTTGACTAAAGCTTGAGCACCTGCCTTTTTGAACCTTGCTGCCCCTTTTGTCAAGGTAAAATTTCCTATATTTATTTTTCATTTTTTTAAAGCAGTGCCCAAACTAAGTATTGGTAAAATGAATGAATAATAATTTAGCACCCGGCTAAAAGTTAGCCGACAGCTAACGTACCTTCTCCAGCAATATAACAAAATTTAAAAATTTTACTATTTAAAAAATGTAATTTGACTTAAAACTTCACTTTGAACTAGTATTATTGCAGTATTTATTTAAAAAAAAACACATTGTACTTCAAAAATAATTATAGTAAAACAGGCTTATACTGATACTTATTGCTCCGAATTTTAGCCTATCAGCCCTTTTTTAAATTATCATTCAATTCAGAACAGGATTGGAATAGATTTACATTTAAAATATGACAAAAATATTTTCTCCACATCAGCAACACTCGTGTTTACAACAGCAAAACCACAATATAAACTGTCAATGTAAAATAAATAATGTTTCTGACATCAAAGTAAAGAGTGAAGAAGGAAGGGACCTAGTAGATTTGAAATGTTAAAGGGAAAGATTATTGCTTCTGTAATGTTTAGTAGGAGCCAACAGAATGAACATACACACTCACTGTAGTCTCTTTATTTAGATTTACAATTAGATAGTCAATCAAAATCCAAATATATCTCAGAATCACAATACAATATATGAAATCATGATCACAATATTGCATACTGTAAATAAGCAACACACACCTCTGTCTATAGATTTGTTTGTCAAACTGCCATTGTGACCTTCATCCATTCCCGAATTTAGGTTTCCTTTTCAGGTTATTTCCCATACTTTTTTGAATCTGGTATCTTATTTCCTCTCCCTTTTGGTGTGTTGCAGTCTCTGTGAGCGTCTCCCTCTTGTTTTCTCGCAGTCAGCTCTGGCAGCAGCTGCAGCACTACAGCAGGTCGGTCACAGTGAGCCAGTTCCAAACACATAAAAAAACTTTACATCTTGTCATGGTCACAGAACAATTAATCAGCTAAGATATATTTTAGGTTTGGCTTAGTGTCTATAGTCTCAGATCATCTCCAATAGTATCAGCAAGAACAACAACAGCAACCCCCTCGACAGCAACTGTTCCCTGTTAGCTATGTCAGCCCACAATGTTTTAAAGCTAGAGCTGGGTATTCCCTACAATCTCACGATAAGATATGATCATGATACTGGTGGGGCCACGTTGATTTTGAATAATGTCCTACACAGTGTTTACTATAACAGCTATTTATTATTCTGTATAACGGAGAAGAAAAAGCCTTAACGTTCAGACACTTCAGTTTCTGATCCCAGAGTTATTAAGGTGCAAAGAAAATATTCTTTAACTTTTAAACTTAAAATGGTCTTTACACAGCATTTGCTGCTGTATCAATACAGAACCATCCGTATATATATGCTTGTTAGCAAGGAATACTTAACGATATATTTCTGTATCAATATTTTAAGCACAGCCCTATTTAAAGCATGATTCCAAGTGCCCCTTATATACTTTAAGCACCTGCCTTTCCCTGTTAATAAGATTATTATTATGAAAATCCATGCTATAGATTTGATGCACACATGCACTCTCACATCAATATGTTCTATATATAGAACACCCCCCTCCCTCCGAAGAAATATGAAACCCCAACACAACATGTCTCAGCAGGTCTTGTGTCCATAAGTATAAAACTGCAGTGCTTTCCCAGTTTAATGTGAGCTTTAGATGAATGTTTTGGTGTTGGTCGGGGACTTTAACGGGTCCTCCTCCAAGAAAAAATTATGTAAATTCACATCATATTGGGCCATTATTTTCACCTAGTGCAGATAATAAATAAACACCCAAAGATCAGTCTACAGGAGGAACTACAACTTTTAGATCTGGAGAAAGTAATTTGGTTGGTTCTGTTGCTCCACAGTGATTATACATTGATGGAACAGCATATTTTGGGCATCAGCCCTAAGCCTTAATGGCAGGAAAACCCTGTTAATGTGACCTCAGAATCATTATAGACACAACTGTTCGTGTTTGCCTTTTGTGTCTTCTTTTTACAGCTTCTGACATTTATGTGTAGACATTAATATAAAAAATAGGCAACATGAGAAACCTCCTCACTTCTGAGCTGCATTTCATTTGCAAATTAAAATCCAAAAAGAAACGTCTCCTCATTAGCTTAAAAGGACTAGTTTGCATCACTAATTAGCTTTACTAACCTCAGTTCTTCCAGTCACCTCCGTCCTTTCTTTTCCAAAACTACTTTTTCAGACTGAAAACTGAAAAATAATTTAACAGTCTGTACAGGACAGAGCTGCAGGCTATGTCAGTTTAGTCTAAGTTTGTACCTGATGTTCTCAACATTGGACAAGCAGGCAGTAATAAAATACAGCTTCCAGTTACTTTCTATAAATTGAGCTAATGTTAAGTTACATAGAAGCTGAGTAGCTGCTGTAGAAGCTTTCCTACTCAGCTGCGCAGTCTGAAGGGGAGGGGAGATGTTAGCTAACTTAGCGCTTCACTTTTCCAGCAGGTGGAAAACAACAGACTTTTCTTGGTCTTGAGAAGCTAACACACTGTAACAGACACCGTACATTTACTGCCAGAATATTTTCCTCTGCTCGCGTTAACCGTCACTTTCTGCAGCTCAGACAATCAAACACTTGCTACGCCCCTCCTGATTCAGAGTTATGCTGCTCTTATAACACCATCTCACGTATGTCGTCACGTATGTTCTGCATAGAATGAGGAGAGGAAGCGAGCCGAGCATTGAATGCTGCCGTGTTAGCACAGTGTGCGAGTGAAAACATTTATAGCGCATTGTTTAATGATCGTGGGAAATTTTAGGAGCGGCGGTCGTGATTCAGTTCGTCGCTGAATGCCTATAGCGGAAACACTGTACATCAAAAATAAATACAAAAACACACAAATGTCAGAAAAATAACTTTTTTAATAATCAAAAATCATAATTCTGTCAGACTTTATGTTCTGTTTGCACATATTTTGCTTTTTTGCTGGCGGGAGAATGCAGCAGTTGTGCTGAAAGACTCCATGAATGTAGTGTCATTTATACTGCTGCATTCATACTGGGGTTTTTATATATAGAAATGTGATTACGAAACCCTGCGCCAGACATCAATGTTAATATATACAGTATGTAAAAATGTTAATGCTTGTGGTTTAGAGGCTATAATTCTTAAATAGGTGTGGTTTATGATCCTACTATAAAAGAAGGTCATTAAGTAGTTCGAGACAGCCTCCACAGGGTTAATGCATAGTTCAAGTAGCTCATTGCGGTGAATGAACTTCAAAGGTAGCCAGACACCAGGTCTTAAATTCCATCTCATTAACTGGGATCTAAATCTTCTTTAACACCACGTAAGTGGAGTCCTGACCACAATCTTGTCATTTTGATCTTTCAAGAAAAAGCTCTTGAGTTTGCAGCGAGGAGGGATCTGCAGGATTGACACTTCCTTTCTTCATGTACAACATATTGCGGTTTGGCATTTGAACATGTGCATTACGGAGCCACGCTGGCAAAGAGGTCAACAAATAGCCCAAAAGTGAGAGGATCAAAAATAGTCTTGTGGCTGCACTGATCATTGCTGAGGATGACCGGGAAAGAGGGCAAGCACAAAGGGAGGTGGTTCTGAGAGGCTATGTAATAGCCTGAGTGTTATGAAACACTGATCACACCTCTCTTTCCCAAGCCATCCTCTGCTCTTACCCTGCAGTGTTGCCTGGTGTATATCTTTCTCACTCTGTAAATAATTCTGTTTCCCCCCCTGTACTGGCTTCTTTTTCCCCAACAACTCAATATCACTGCAATCATATCTGACAAAAAGATTCAGATCCAATGGCCAGCTGCAGTCAGGACCTCATCAGAAACCTATCAATCACATATATTGTACACAGCTTTGTTCCCTTCCTTTACTCCTCTTGTTTTGAACCCAGCTTGGCAACTGAACCGCAGCCACGGCAGAGAGTTTAGCCATATCCTCCTCCTGCGTGTTGGAAGGGGGTCATTCAGCTCGCCGCCATACCTGCAGGAATGCTTTGCATTACAGATGAGCTGCAAGATCCAATTTATTTGTGTTGAGATGACTCCAATTCCCTTGCCACAGAACATTAGGGATCCAAATTAATATCCCTGGGCTCAGCAGACCACAGTTCTGTTTTGAGACAGGAGACAAACACACCGAGGTAATGGCAGATGCATGAAGAGAAGGCCTGAGGTACCATGTCTTTATATACCCTTGTTCTCCCCTCCAACCTTTTTTCTTGCTTTTCCCTCATGGTTTCATCTCTCACCTTTAGAGACCTTCTCCCAAAAGAGTTTAGAAGTTAGAGGGCTCATCTATAGTGTCGTGCTCAGAGTTACAACACCTATAGTCACTCTCTTACCTTCTAGCAGACACTCACAGAGAGGAACAGGTAGGAATACAAATGATGTGAAAATAATGTTTTGAGAACTTACATACAGCTGGACCAGATGATGGTGAATGTTACATGTATATGATCATACATTACACAATTTACATATTGTGTTTATTTAGTGTTCAATGTGTGTATGGTATATTTTTTCTCATTTCTTCACTGTAAATCAGTATAAGAGAAATGTGCTGCTGGCAATACTGGTGAGGCCTGAAATCTGTTCTTGAACCTAAACATTGAATATGCTTCTTTACCTACATACACTATACACCTTTATACACTATATAGTAATAGGGCACGTTTTGGTTGCTCACAGAGATTTGGATGAGAAGATTGATGCCACCCTCACATCTGCGCGGCAAGGATGAAGCTGGAGTGAGGAGCTCATTAGCTCAACTTAGCATAAAGTCTAGGAAGAGAGATGGACAGCTAGCCTGGCTCTGTCCGAAGGTAACAAAATCCTCCAATTGGCTACCAGCATCTATAAAGCTCACTAATGAATGTGTTATATCTTGTATTTTAGTTCGGACAAAAACCAAAGCGTAAAAACGACAATTCTTGGCCATGACAAGAAACGCCCTGTCTCTTCTGGTTGCCTAGGAACTGTTCCTGACCAAGAAACAGCACATAAACCCCCCAATAAAGGGAAAAGGGTTGTGGTGTAAGGAATGTTTCCAATATCAAAATAAATGATGTGAATGATAATTTATATATAGTTGGGGCTACCAATCTGAGATTATGTTAAATTCCACTGGAATATATTCACAACCCTCAGGCTAATGTGTTGTCTCATGGTAATAGCTGCAAGGTTGGTAGAGTCTAACCTTTGTTTTGTGTGTTTAATGTGGCTATTGCAGAAGAGCTAAAGGTTTGCATGCCACATACTAAACATAACCACCTTGAGGTAAAAAACAATGTTGCTATGGGCTCCTTTTCCCTTTAAGCCCTCTGCTGAAGGGAAGATCAGTAGGTAAGAACATCAGTCACATAAACTCAACTATAGCATAGAGACTACACAACAGTGCTGCATTTTCTAAGACAATTTCAAGCCAGAAGAGAGACAGAATTGGTGCCTGCATGCTATCAACACACCACTGTCATCCCTCTGAACTCAGCACATGAAGAAAAGCTCTTTCTTAATTTTTGTTTCATATTTTGACTTTTAAGTCTGTTCAAATGCAAGGCCCTTAGCTCAGTGATTTAAATTAAATCCAATTCAATTTTGAGACATTGCGTTCACTTTGTTTACACCTTCATGGGATTCTGCAATCAGAATGAGAGTAGATCACAGTGCCCTTTCAAAAGAAGCTTTGTGTTCTCCCCACCAAACGAAACAGAGAAGACAAAACAAAAGGTCTGAGAATAATCAAGCTAGAAGTGGACCCATCCTTGGTGCTTAACACACACCGCTCCAAAAGGACTTTGAAGATCTTTCTTGACTTTTGTTCTTGTTTGAATATGAGGAGAGCAGCCATAGCATATTATTGGAGAAAGCACTGAGACTGTCAAAACAGACATATCTCTCCACTACAGCTATGTATTAATTTACATTCATGGCCACAGTTTGATTTAGAGGCGAGTACTCAATAATGCTTTCTTTCTTGCCCACCCCCATGTCAAACATTAATTCTTTTACGCTAGTAAGCACCCTTCTGTTTATAGTAACTGGCCTTTTACTAATAGGCTTCCCTGGGAATCCATCAAGCTTCTCATTTTAACAGTTTCTCGGCTCCTTGTTGAGATTGACATTTTGCCCACTTATTGCCTTTTAAAAATCACCCAGCAGACTTTCATTTTCTACCAGAAATCCATTTGTTCTTCGTCTATTTGGTTGCTAAATAAACAGGTCTCTCATCTGAGTAACATCACTTACTATATTTGGATATTTACTGTTTCTTATTCTCATATAAGGAGTAAATACTCACTTGTGCATTTAAAAGTAATTGTTAATTTCTAATACAGTAAGCATAGTTTTCACATTGCATCTTAATTTCCCCTTCTAATATTGCCCCATATGGAGGAATATGTTCTTCTTTTATTCACACATAGATTATGAGTAAGTTATTCAACTTTTGATGTATTTTTCAAAACTGCTCAGATGAATGATTTCTGGTGTATAAAAGTGGAAGTAGACATGGAAAGCAGAAAAAATCGGTTGAGTCAGTTCAGGCATATAGGCCTACTCAGACCGAGATTACAGTCCTTGTCAGAGCAAAGTGAACATGATTTGGTTGGTTCAGCTGTGCATAGTAATTTTTCACTGTCAGTTGTTTTAATGAATAGTTTTAAAGATTAGAGAATTGAGTAATCGCACATTTGTACAGTCACAAATGGAATAAACCGCTCCGGTGTGTAATTCGCAGGACAGGTTCATAGTGTTACGACTGACAAGGGTAACGGGTCTCTTGAAATTGCGGCTATTACTCTGCTCAGGAAGGTGAACATACATAAAGTATGGGTATGAAGGAGATCCCTTTAATGATAGAAAAAGAGAGGAAAAATAGGACGAGGTTGGCCTGAAGGTAAACCTCTGAAGCTGCCGGCATGACTTGAGGATAGCCCTTATGTCGATCTGACCATGTATGTGTGTGTGTATGTATGTGTGTTTGCACATCTAGATCAATAAAAAATGTCTTTGAATGCAATCTGAGCAATACGCTATTACGCCATACATCAGATACAGTTCAAAATACTTCTGTACTTCTTTGGGACTATATTCCACTGATGATGCTCTCTCAGCTCATCCTTGTCTTTGATCAGGACCCTCTCCATCTCTGTTACATCACTGCCAGCCTTAGGGTGTCCTATTAAGCATCTTTCTCTGGTTCTTTGATTTCACCACCTGCCCGCACTTGTTGTGCTGTGTCTGGCCATCAACCGGTCATAATCTCTGCTTGTGTGACCATGGATAACCCCTGCAGACTGCTTTTACAGTCACATTACCCAAACACCAGTGAAGACTGAACAAAGTGAGCCATCACTGTTTAAAAAAGAATCTCAGCAACTAATGCTCCTGTGTGCATTATAATGACTGATACAGTTATCTCCTTAGCAATTAATTGAGCTGTAAATTGAATTATCCTACAAATATTGATATTGCAGAAACAGTTGCACAGCTGGGTGGGATTCCTCTGTTATTATTATTTTTTATTTTTTACCTGACATAGATTAACTTTCCACTTCTTTTCAGGAAAAGACAACCTGCTTCTTTAGGGGTTAGGAATCAGCATGGAAGCTAAATCAAACTCAAACATTGCATCTTTCTTCTGGCATGGTATCATAAAAGAAGGGTGTCTGTCAGAATACCAGGCTTGATTTCACTGTGGCTTTGTGCTCAGCCAAGCCTCCTGTGGCTGTCCCTGACTTGATCCAGGATACGTGATTGGCAACTGTTAAATGAGGGCCTGTGTACCTTTTGATTACTAGGTCCCACTAATTAACAGCATGTCAGTTTTGCCCTATTAGCAGAGACTGTGGTCCTGGCTTCCCTGGGTAATCAGTAGAGCAGCGTGTCCAAATGCCAGTCAAAGGGCACAACTGATATTTCATGCAGCTCCCTGTGGAAAATTTGAATCATCAATTCAGACATTAGATATTATTTCTCTGGGGGTGATGTCAACTACTTTGCGTAAGTGGCTGGAACATATGCTATGATAGCATTGCATTTATTGATGCCCTGCCAATATTTATCACACACTTCAACACCCTTGCTGACTTTATGTTTTTCTCTTTTCTTTTCTTTGCTCAGACGTGACCTACAGATATATTTTCAACATTCCTGGAGTCATGAGGGAAGGTAGTCTGAGTAGTCTGGACAAGCTGATATCCAGGTTGTCATATGGAAAGGAATCAATACAGTTTCTGAAATGCTGGACTGGAGAGAAGGTTGTCAAGTATTGCACCTAGATTTTGGAAGATGGTGATATTCTTCCTGAGTTTACTAAATATTACCACATTTAGGGTGCTTTCTGCTTCTAAAACCTCTGCTAACCATTCTTTTAAAAATCCAACTACAGACCCAGATGGCAAGGATAACATCAGACCAAATTCTCATTCATCCTAAAAATCCTTGAATGTTGAAAATTAACAGCAAGATTACCTTATTTCTAATAAACTTTTGTGCATTTTCAGTCACTTACTGAAACTGTTTGAAATAGCCTTACCTAAAACTACTCGCTATTGTGCTATTGTAGGATACGCTCATACGAGTTGTATTTAGAGGTTGGTTATAACAACCTATGTTGTTGTATAGGATGATATGGAGGATTGCTAAGATCAGAGCACTTGGGCTTGAAGGGTCGAAAGTCTGCATTTTTAGCAATAAACTATGTCAGTTTGAATCATCTTTACTTTATAGAACGTACAGTAGAAAAAAAAGTAAGTGACAGAATTATAAGTAAAAGCTTTATAGCAACATAACATTGCAGCCAGTGATCAACAAATAATCCAACCTATGTGGCTTTTGGTTCAACATGTGTAAAAATACTGTCAAATACATTTATGTTCCTTCTCGGCCACAACAAATGCCGCCTGGCTCTGCCATCCCTGCACACAAAGCAATCTCAGTCCCGGTTGTTTTTATCTGTAACACCACAATGGTGGAACGAGCTACCACATGCCATCAGAGCAGGGGTGTCCCTCTCTTCAAGAAGCTCATGAAAAACTCATCTCTTCCTCTTACTGTCATCCATCCCCTAACCTCTAACAAAAAAAACTCAGAGAAAAAAAGAGAGAGCTGTCTAAGAGGCAACGCAAACCTGCGGTACTTGTGCAGAAAGGTGGTTATTGTAGTCACCTTCATTGTGAAGAAATCTCTGGGTGAGTTAGAACGCAAAATGAGGACTGGAGGAACAGTCACAGCTGAGTGCTGAAGGAGGCAAGGGAGTCCAATCACCAGCCAAGACCGAGTTCTGAAACACACACACACACACACAAAGACACACCCACACACACATACACCTGAAGAGACCAGACTTACTACAAAACAAAGAGCAGAATCAGGACCATGCTTCACTGGTTTCTAGCTCAAACTGTACAACGCCGAGCTCATTTTGACACTAATGCAAAATTTATTTAAGCTTTACTTGCTCTATAACTTTGACATTTTATATATTTAGGCAAAACTTAGCTACATCTATGAATAAAAGTATCGATAAATATAAATTTGGAAGAAATAGTTGCAAATATACATTATATTTCCTATATATACAGGTCATGTTTGCATTTAGCAATTTGTGTGTCTCTATACTGCTGTAGTTATGGTGATGTGCTAGTAGATCAGAACACATTACAGTGTTTCCAGTGTTTGCTTTAATATAATTCAACTTGTTAATAATTAATTGCACTGGTGAAAACCAATTTGTTAAGTATTGCAGAGTTATCACCCTGATTTCTACTCAAATATGGAGACTGTGGTCCACAGTTATATAATATCCTAATTCAATTAAAGCCTCATTTAACATATCTTGTAAAGCCTAATCCCTTTGTAAAAGATATTGACAAAATAAAGGAGTTGGGGTGCATCAATAAATTTCCTCTCAGTTTGCAGAAAGTGATGATACCCTCCAGCTACTGAGATTATGACTGAAAATTATGACTGAGACTATGACTCAGCCAGAGGTGGATATTGGAAATAAAACTTAACTTGGAGTTACTATACCATGCTCAGAGAATCTGGCTGTCGAGACCTTTTCTCTGTAAATTCAATTAAAATGTCAGACTTTGTGGTCCATGCATAACACCGGGGTGTATTATATATTTTCTGAGACGATGGAGTAGAGCAAGCAGTTTTGAAGGTTGGGGATTCGACTGGTTGCCCTGTAAGTAAATTACTTTTTCTATAAAGCAGCTTGCAACAAGCTCCAACAAGGAAATATGGAAAAGAAGCCAGGAAGTTGAATGAAAGTTTGGTTGATTTGTCACAATGTGGTGGATTTTAACCATACGGGTATTTTTCTTTAGTAAAGAGGATATTTTAAAGAACAAGATTTCAGTAAGACATATTTATACTAAAAGTGCAAATTGTTTATTAGACTATAAGACCACCACTAACTTCTTCTTATGGCCTTTGCTGTAGGTTATTCCTTGTGTGCCATTATTTATTTGTCATTTTAAGAGAAATGGCATATAAAAATATCTAGGTAGGCTGACAGACAGATTTGGCATTGATCTTTTCAGACTGTCTTATATTATAATTAGATAGAAAAAATACAAAAGCCGTTCATAAAAGATAACCAATCAATAATCAGGAAGTCTGCATGTTGTGTACAAAACCAAATCAATTCCAATTTTTACACATCATCTTCGGTTCGGTAGACAGTCAGAGACAGAGCACAGCTCTGTGTGAATATTATATAGATACATATATTTTTATATAGATGCAGACTGATTAACACAGCTGAAACACCATTAGCTCTGTCATGGGGGAGATTTATTCATCTGTGTTGTTTTTTTCTTGTCTGATAACAGTCAGAGGTTATCAGTATTCCAGCACCGCCCAGCTCCAGGTTTGTCGTAGATAATCACTGAAATTATTTTGAGTGCTTCAACATTATTTCTGACAACACATACAGGGAGTGACTCACACCCTGACTAATTTGGTGTATGAGAGAGGAGGATATAAGTCTAAATCTCCCCAAAGGGCTGCAGTGTTTTTGTCAAACTGTTGGATGCATGTGTTATTTGTTATTAAATAACATATTGACAATTTTGATACTCCAGCTTTTCCAGTGTGCTAAGGATTCAAATTTAACATTCCTTATGTAAGTGACATGCTGCATTATCAAGTGTACATGACTGACATTTTGACCTCAGGGAGAGGCCAGCTTGCAGAGTATCTAAAAGGTACATCCTCTTAGACGTGTGCAGCAAATGTCTGTTAGATTGTCATAACTTATGTTCTATCACATTACATTCATTTAGCAGACTAACAAGTGATACATTCATCCTCCAGAGGTAAGGCTGAATGAATCCCTTCTGAACAAACAAACTGAAAGCATGTCTCACTGGCACACATGCTCAGAGGTTTTCCTTCTTCTTCTTTCAGAAAATGAGAAATGAGACACTAGTAGGAGCTACCATCTTTCTTGTGCAAAACTGGAAATTTTAACCAGATTTTGAATGTGCATCACTGAAGACATTATGATTCATCCTCTGAAGACCATGAACAGCAGATTCAAGGAGATCCAACCATTAGATTTTGAGATGTGTTTTCACTGGATAAATTTTAGACAAATGGCATTCCCCAACTTAAGTGAGGTTCATAATCTGGAGAGCATGAACAAAAATGTTATGCTAATCTGGTAATGAAGACACAGTATCCCACTTTTGACCATAGTGGACAGACAGTGAACAGAAGACTTTAGGTAAAGAGGCATTTATGAAAACATGAGAAACAAAACCAGAGCTAGCTGAAGTTGGATTTTTTTTACATGTACACCATATTCCCTCCATTCATAGCACTAATGGCATCTCAAATCTGTCCACTAAATGAAACCCATTTAGGTTCAACTATCAAAAATGTGAGCCAAACTTTTAATCTACATACCGTGCTGCATATTAGAGCTCTTTCACCACACTGTGCAGATTTTGTGCCATGCTTGCAAAAAAATATTACTTGGGCTTAAGCTTTTTATGTGTGTGTTCATATTTTTCAGACACTGGAGTTATATATAGTATTTTCCCAAATCAGCACAATATTGATATCAAAAAATCTGACCAAAAATAGCATGATTTGTTTGTGTATATTAACACTGTCCCACTGTGCTCCTGCCTTCCAAAATCCTCATCCCTGAGCAGGCAGAGGTAATTTTCGCTCCATTATGTTGTGAAAAGCTGAACAGGCTAAATGAACAAACTCAGAACAAGCCAAGCCATTTAAATGGTTTTACATGAGGCTATTTTTAAAACAGCAAAACATTGTCGACCAAATTGGCTGTTTAAATCGGCTTGTTGTCTTCTCAGACGGTATTTCACCGGTGCATATACAGGAAATGCACATGAGGATATAAGCACAACTCGCCTTCACCTCAAATGCTGTGTTTTCTCACTCTCTCTCTTGCCAAAATACTCACAATAGCCAGAAAAAGGCACATAAATGCAGGGTTTTCTGAGTGACAGACAGCGATTGACAGTGTCTGTTAGAATCTGATTAGACTAGGATGTTATGAGAGGCAACACTTTTGGCATCAGGGCTTGATGTGTTTTGTTTTCTTGTCTATCCCTCCTGTCTGGGTCTTTGTGTCTTTGCAGAGCCTGGCCTTTTTTCTAAAACATGCTTTTTATAACAAACAGACATTTCTCGGAGGAACTGCTACTGATGCAAGCTATTTGAACAGTCATTCACCTGACAGTGATGTCACATGTCCTCTTTTTCTGTGCCTTGTTCAGTCATGTCGTGACTACACGTTTTTATGATGCAGGGAAAGTAAATTGATGACTTTTTTCACTCTTGTATATCAAATACAAACTAAAATCAGAAATAAATCTAAAGATAATTGCAGGAAGAAACCTCTGTTTCACTACAGATACTTTCCAGCTGTCAAAAGTCTCAAATTGGATGCTGGGTGTAATAATCGGTATAATCTGTCATGTTATGGGAAACACCATCCATTTTCATTTTATTTTCCAATTATACAGGTGTTTTATTTATTTCACATATGATGTGGGGG
>JAPMOB010251858.1:0-15297 GCA_029875015.1 Lepomis gibbosus
TAGTTCTGTTAGAATAGCATGAGCTCTTTAATGTTGTGTTTGAGCCTGGCTGGGCACAGATTCATTTTAGAAGGAAAATGAAATAACAAGGGAGAGGGGAGAGAGGAGATTTTAATGCAATGTTTTGTGATAATCCCTCTCCATTTTGGAATGGTTCAGGAGAACTCATGCGATAAAGCCTTGTACAAGCCTGGAAAATAATAAGTTATTTGTCTTGCCTTATAGTACTGTGCCCTTGGAGGGCTCGCTAACCCCCATGTTTTGGCCAAAAAAACAATCACAGATTAGTCAAGCTGTCACATCTCTCTGATTGCCAAATGGTTGAGCCCTTGATGTTGGTGTGAATGAACAATGCATAAATGTCGTACATGTCTCTGCCTGAGAGCGCACGCGAACACAAAGCTGTGTGGTTATGACTTAGCACTGTCACTCGAATTGAACAGGGAGGATGGAACATGTATGCAGCAGGGGCCACAAGGCAAATGACAGACTGACACATGGACACAGAACAATGGGTGTATGGACAGATGGATAAGTGGAGGGGGAAAAGATGAAGTGTTTGTCAGAGATGCAGAAACAAATAGTTGCTTTTATCCCAAGGCAGTGGGGGAGTAGAGTGATGGCTCATCTTGGGACATGGACTCCTCTGACAGGTTGAGAGCTGTTTGGACACCGGAGGGTGGGATTGATGAAGGGTGGAGGGGGTGGAGCAGAGGCCAAGTTTGGCAGATGTAAAATATAATCACCTAGAAGCTGTTAAAATGAGACAGTCCCTCTAGTAACACTAGAAATACTTCTATTTTTCTATCACTCATTACCAATATACTACTGCTGCTGCTAGTGCAAATACTACGGCTTCTACCTCTGGTCTTCTTTTTGGCTATTATTATTCCTAAATTACCAATGTAAGCAACAATAAAAATGCTTATATTAGCTGTTATAACAGACAAAAAATGTATGTCTGTATTTTGACAGCATGCACCACATTACCTTGTAACTCGACAGTTATGACAGTGGTGAACAGCACTATCAGCATCAAGACCTTTTTCTTACAAATATTACTTCATTCCCAATTTTTGATTTTAGATTGGAAAATGTCTATGGACGCTCAGGTTTGTGAGGGATGTGTGAAGATACATGCTGCTCAGCATGGTTATAAATAGAAATTCTGTGGTATTTCCGAAAATAGGTTAAGCTGCCATCGCTGCACTGCTGGCATGACATCACTGATTGCCTGCCAGCCTCCCCCAAAAGACTGCTACCATACTGTGCTCAAAAGGAGGGAGAGAATGAGGGCGAGACAGAGGGAGCATCTGTGGGCGACTGTAGGGCCATGTTCCCCTCATTTCCAGCCCCAATGAAGCAGCGACGCTGTAGCTAACAGTCTCTTTGCTTTATTGCCAAAGACAAAAACTGGTGAAGGGCTTTGTACTGGAGATTTATCGTGTCCACATTTTTTAGTGTGATACAAGAAATTGTATGCCAAATAGTAAAGTAGGCACAGATGAAAGATGGAATTTGTATCTCTTTTTTGATGATCAAATGTTAACGTGGTTGAATGAGCAGAGTATGTAGACTTTATAGGAGTTCCAACATGGCACCCGTTCTGTGGTTCACTATTCAACGGTAGATCTGGCTTAATTAAAAAAGACTACTCAAATTAATTAATGGCTGATGGGTCCTCATATCTGTTTCCTCTGCTCTTTGGGTTGAGTTCAGAGTTTTTTCTTTGCCATTCTTTTGATCTGTCTGTCTATCTATCCATCTATCTACACAGTAGATCTATTTCTTGTTTGGTCATTAGCAGGACAGTATTTCTGGAATCCACTGGGCTGAATGTAGTTACTAGGAAATGTACGTCAATGCAATTAACACCCTGGTGTCTGCTTGTTAGTCAGACCATTAGTGTTAATTATTACTCTTCCCTAGCTCCGTGGTGACATGAGATAAATAAATAAAGAAGGAAAGCTGGGACAAGGACACAAAGTCGTAATTTTTTGCACACAAGGCGTAATTGAAAATATGTGTTTGGAATACAGCAGCTATGCGCCGGTCGGTACCTGCATTTAAGGAAAAGAAAAATTATTGGAAGCAAAGGACTCAAGTTTGCGATAATGTTTCTTCTTAGGGCGGCCCACGTATAACTGTATAATGAAGGAGAATGTGTGTGTGTGTGTGTGTGTGTGGTATAGGCAGGTAGTGGTTTTTCACCTCCTCGTATCTTTCTTCCTCATTCTTCTTTCAATCACTCTATATGAGCAACCTCTGGGCCTTTGAAGCACTATCTTTAAAGACATCTAAAATCAAAGTGACTGAAAACCTGATCCGTCTCCTAGTCTGTAGTCGGTTTGCAGCTGTCAGTCATCTATGATTGTGGCTTTGATCTATTGATCTGTCTCAACGACTTTCACCTTTTGAAAGAGGGCAAGCATTATTATGAATGTTGCATTAAATATACTTATTAGGTACATTAAATTAAGACTTTGCATCAGTGGAAACAGTGTACCATGATGTACTATATAGCAGTAGGCAATGGGTGTGAGCCAAGTGAAAGTGATTTTATTATTTCCTTTTGCCTGGTCTTGTTTGTTTTTCTAAGACGTTGTTATAGTACATGAAAAGGAGGAGATGCAGTTTTCTGACTTTGACTGGGGTGGGGGGGGGTGGGGGGGTCCTCAGAGAAACTTTTATTGATTTCTGTGTAAATCCCCTTGCCGGAGCAGACTTGGCTCGGGGAGGGAGGAAGGGACAACGGGCTGGAGAGACGGGACTTGGCAGGTAAACTCTCATTGCCCTCCCAGAAGTAGCACGGCAGGAGGCAGTAAGTGTGAACCTACACATTATTTACAGCTCTGTGAAACTCCATCCATTAACAGTGTCAATTAGCTTGCTCATCAGGGATGCAGGCTACTAGATGTATTTATAGACTGCCCTGGCTTTAATAGCAGAAGAGGGATGAAGTGCACAGATAGTCTACAAAAGCTTACTTAAAAGTTCCAGTACGGTGGAAGATGCCAAAGTGCTGTATCGTAAGTGTTATCCAGAACCACATATTGAAAGAGTTCTGGCCAACTTGGGAATGGGCGGCCAGTTGCAATCTATCATGTCTCCTCTCGAATCTGTACCTGCCGCCAAACAGCATTATCTTAGGAACTTTATCAGGAACAAGTTGTAGTTGTATAATGTTCAGCCTTCCTAATGCTGCTACACCTACAATATATATACAATGCAGTTGGATTATATATGAGCTACATAATAGACTGTAAGTGTAAAGGTGTCAAAGTCTATTTCTCTTCATTGTTATGACGGCTCATTAGGCAATGCACGCCACACCATAACACGTACATGTAAATCTCCTGTAAATACACAGCTTCACACAGGCAGTCCTTCGGGATGTGCTGCTTATGGATCTGTTTGAGTGCTGCTTGGGGGCAAGTGTAGTCTATATGAGCGAGTAGCAACAAATCAATGACTGAGGTCTCCTACTCAGGGGTCAGAGAGGGACCTTTTTTTTCTCTTGCCCTCATGATGGACACCGATGCTCCTCAGCACCCGGCGATGTTCATCCTCTTTCAGATATGGCTCAAGGTTAAGGGATGATGGGAGGGGTAGTGAAAGGAGAAATGGAGGAGAGCTTGGAGCTGGGGTAGCAGCAATGAAGGGATGGAGTGATTGATGAAGGAATGATGGAAGAGTGTAGTCAGCTTCAGGATCATAAGATGGTGACTGAGCACAGTCTTTGGCTCCCTTTAAGGTGGCTGTCTGACTTAATTAAGGTTTACAGGTTACGCTAGGCTACTGCTTATATTACAGCGCTCATTACAAGCCTATTAGGCCTAGGCAGAGAAAATATTGTTGTCAGAACAATGAGTGAGAGCATTTTGGAAAGTCCCTGCCAACTCCATGCTCCAGCTCTTCTTTATTATACCTCTCTGTCTGTCCTCCCTCAATCTGTCCTCCTTCTCCCTGAACATTGGCATGATTGTTTAAGTGTGGGAACAGATCTTTTTTTTTTTCAAAGGTGAGGGAGTGATTATATGAGTTAAAAGCTTCTCCGAGACCAGACTGATTACCCCCCTCACGGTCAATCTGCGCCACTGAGCCTCCTGCCTCCCTGGCTGGCAATGATTCAGGTCATAATCACATTGTATCAGTACTGATGATGTGTGTTTCAGCTCCCGACCCCTCTGAAAGGCTATCAGTTCCCCCGGAGCCCCACATGGCAGTAAATGAAGTAAGCAAGTAATCTACCCACAGTGATAGCATTTTCCAAAGTGTGCAAATGATGTGTGAGGGAGCAGGGGAGACTGGTGCCAGGACTGGCTTGGTTTGTGCTACCTTCACACTTTCTGGCCTAGGAAATGCCACAGTGAGAGCAAGTTCACACTTTTTCATAAGACTGGGGCAGTTTGGCTCCTCTGGGGGAAGGAGATGGAGAAAAGGGAGCAGAGATGGTATGAAAATAGGAGTGAAAAGAGAGAGGCTGTGGTTTAAACGAGCCAAGTCTCCTAGGACTTGCATTCATATCTGACAATTCAGCAGTATATGATTCATGCCCAATGCCAATATAAAAGTAGGATGTAACACTGCGCTCCTGCCGTTGACGCCTGTAGCTCATAGCTCATAGTCCGACTAGCATATATATAAATATAACTAATTGCAAGATGCCAGTGTGGAATGAATTGTTATGCACTATTCAGCCATAACATTATGACCACCTACCTAATATTGTTTAGTCCCCCTTTTGCTGCCCAAACAGCCTTAACCTCTCAAGGCATGGACTACACCAGACCTCTGAAGGTGTGCTGTGATCGGACTTATTTGTCCATCATGTCCCACAGATGCTTGATTGGATTGAGATCTGGGGAATTTGGAGGCCAAGTCAACACAACAACTCGTTGTTTCCTCAAATCTTTTTTGAATCATTTTTGCTTTGTGGCAGGGCACATTATCGTGCTGATAGAGGTCACTGCCATCAGGGAATACTGAAAAGGTGTACATGGTCTACAACAATGCTCAGGGAGGTGGTACGTGTCAAAGTAAAATCCACACGAATAGCAGGCCCCAAGCCTTCCCAGCAGAACATTGCCCAAAGCATCACACTGCCTCTGCCAGCTGCCTTTTTCACATAGTGCGTCCTGGTTTCTTTGTGTTCCCCAGGTAAGCAGCGCACATGCACCCCATTGTACATGTGATGTAAAAAAACATGATTCATGAGACAAGGCCATCTTCTTTGATTGTTCCATGGTCCAGCTGTGTGTTCTTCTGACACCTTTCTATGAAAACCAGTAACCAATGAGCCTTGGCTCAACTCCCCACTCAAACTCTCCAACAATAATCAAGGGCTCACCTATTGAGACAGTGGAGTGTTACAAGTACCTAGGAACAGTTATTGACAAAAACTTGAACTTTGACCTTTACACTTCTGCTGCCTACAAGAAGGGTCTTCAGAGGCTTCTGTGCAGACTGCATACTTTTAATGTGTACAAAACATTGATGACTCTATTTTATAAATCTTTTATTGAATCAATTTTAGCTTTTTGTTGCATAGTTCAGTGTTTCCTCTAGGATTTTTTTCAGCAGCGGGGCAGTAAAGTTTTTGTCTGAATATAAAACCCCAACACAACATGTCTCAGCAATATTGCTCTTGTGTCCATGAGCATGCGATGCACTTTAGAATAGCTTAAAACTACAGCGTTTTCCCAGTTTAATTTGAGCTTTAGATTAATGTTTTGGTGTTGGTTGGAGGGTTTGGGGGTCCTCCCCCAAGAAAATTTTATGTTTTCCAATGAAAAATATGTAATTTCACATCATATTGGGCAATTATTTTCACCATATCTCTGAACAAATAGTTGGAAAAGCTAGAGCAGATAATAAACAAACAACAGCCAAAGATCAGTCTACTGGAAGAACTACAACCTTTAGATCTGGAGAAAGAAATTTGGTTGGTTCTGTTGCTCCACAGTGATTTTACATGGATGGCACAGCATGTTTTGGGCATCACCCCTAAGCCTTAACGGCAATTAATATGACCTCAGAATCATTATAGATACGACTGTTCATGTTTGCCTTTTGTGTCTTCATTTTACAGCTTCTGACATTTATCTGTAGACATTAATATAAAAAATAGGCAACATGAGAAACCTCCTCCCTTCTTAGGTGCATTTTATTTGCACATTGAAATCCAAAAAGAAACGTCTCCTCATTAGCTTAAAAGGACTAGTTTGCATGACTAATTAGCTTTACTAACCTCAGCTCCTCCAGTCTCCTCGGTCCTTTCTTTTCTAAAACCACTTTTTCAGACTGAAAACTGAAAAATAGTTTAACCAGTCAGTACAGCACAGAGCTGCAGGCTATGTTAGTTTAGTCTAAGTTTGTACCTGATGTTCTCAACATTGGACAAGTAGGCAGTGATAAAATACAGCTTTCAGTTCCTTTCTATAAATTGAGCTAACGTTAAGTTACATAGCAGCTATGTAGCTGCTGTAGAAGCTTCCCTGCTCAGCTGTGCAGTCTGAAGGGGAGGGAAGATGTTAGCTAATTTAGTGCTAACAGACTTTTCTTGGAAGCTGACACACTGTAAGACACCGTACGTTTACTGCCAGAATATTTTCCTCCAATCGCGTTCACCGCCACTTTCTGCCGCTCGTACAATCAAACACTCGCTACGCACCTCCCGATTAAGAGTAACGCTGCTCTTATAACACCATCTGTCATGTATGTTCTGCAAAGAACAAGGACAGGAAGTGAGCCGAGCATTGAGTGCTGCCAAGCTCGCAGTGTTTGAGTGAAAACGTTTGTAGCGCATAGTTTAATGATCGTGGGAAATTTTAGAAGCAGTGGTCGTGATTCAGCAGCGGTGCACCTGCGCTTCTGAATGCATATAGGGGAAGCACTCTAGTTTAGTATGTAAAACTTACGGTGCAAAGCAAAAATAAACATTGTTAAGGTAGCCAGCAAAATAATTGGAACTAAACTTTCCTTGGTAGATATCTATGAAAGACAAGTTACACATAAGGCTCAGACTTTCACAGCCAGCTCTGACCACCCTCTCTTGGAGGAATTTGTTCTTCTCCCCTCTGGGAGAAGATACAGATTGCCCAAAATAAAAATTAACAGATACAAATTTTCCTTTGCAACCATGGCAATTAATGCCCTAAATTTGCACTGAGCTTGGGCAGCTGCTCAGAACGATAGATTGCCATTTTAACTTATTGAGTACTTTTAGCCAAACAAAAGAGGTTGTATATGACGGCTGTCCTTATCTTTGTTTATGCCTCATGTATGTTTGTTTTAACCTTATTGCAAATCAAATTTCCCATGATGGGACAATAAAGATTGAACTTGAACTTGGTCGCCCATGACCCTGTCGCCGGTTTACTGCTGTTCCTTTATTGGACCAGTTTTGATAGCTTACCACTGCAGATTGGGAAACCCCACAAGAGCTGCAGTTTTGGATAGGCTCTGAGCCAATTGTCTAGCCATTACAATTTTGCCCTTCGCAAAGTCGCTCAAATCCTAATGCTTGCCCATGTTTCCTGCTTCTAACAATCAATTGTCTGTATATCTCATCCACCGACAGGTGCCATGGTAACAAAATAATCAGTGTTATTCAATTAATCTGTCAGTGATCATAATGTAATGGCTGATTGGTGTGTGCGACCTGTAGCCAAACAATGAAAAAGTAAATGTTAACACGGTGCATATCCTGTTGCCCTTTGTCAAATATGTAAAGTTAAAGTCTACTGTACTCCTGTTTGCCAAGGAGGATTTGTTTACCAAAATTGGTCTTGTCAAGGTTCGTACGTCAATATGAAAATAAACAAATACATTTATTGTACGTCATTAGCCAGCAAAGCTGAAAGTGACTTAAATGCTAAATTGGCATATGGCTAATAAAGACTAGGGAGCAGTGAAGTTAGCTGTTAAGGAGTTGATGCAATGCTCATTTTGATCTATGCAACTCCTGTGTGTGCAATTGCTCAGTGTTACACTGTTAGCTGTAACTTTAGTTAGCTGGTACACATATGGAAGCTTTGACATGTCTTCGCACTAGTATGGTGATTCTGATTTACAAAGAAGAAGATAATGGTTGTATACCATTTTATTTCTTACACTCTTTAGTTATAATTAGGGACAAAATCTATGTATTTTTGAGTTAAAGAGGAGACGTTAGTAGACTGTAATGTATAATGTGAAAGTTAATAATATTAAAGGTTATTGTATTGATATGTGTATTGTTTCCCTAAGAAAATTGATTTTATTTATGTTTACTTTTTTAATTATACAAAACAGGTTTGTCAGTTCTATTGGTGTTGATGGTGAACCTACACAGTCAAGAAGGATGTTTTCCCTTACCTGCCTACAACAGTCATAGGACTCCCAATGCAGGGGCTGCGTTAGGCTTTCTCGTTGCTTGGCATTTTGACAGACAGGGCCATACAAATTCCACCATATTCCAAATATTTCCTGTAATTTTAATTTGTATTTTTGAATTAATAGCCTGTTTAATGCCATCAAACAACAACTCCATTACAATAACAATTAATATGCAAAACCTACAGATTATTTATTTATAAGGGCATGAAAAGGAAAGATGACCAAGACACCGACTGTGCAGTCACTATTTATGTCACCACACAAAGCAGGTGAATGATTTTTACCTCTTTGCTGATACCTTCTCCCCCTGTAACATCAGCTAGACAAACAGGTCATGCATGCGATATCAAAGACAAAGCTCTTGAACAATAGGTAATTAATATACACACTTGCAACCAACTGGACAGGGGGGTCTACTACAGGTGGTCTACATGTGGTTATTGACAGTGTTGCATGTGAATTACATAATGTTAGAGTAGTTTGCCCTTAGTCTTAATCTGTCAAAATGATGGATGGCCTTCAGATTTTTCCATAATTGTTTAAAAAATTAAGTCAGTGACAGAGAATATTCGGTTAACGTGACTCCTACCCCATTAGTTGTGGTTAATTGGTTAATTTGCATTTAAGTCTTGCAATTTTAGTTTTCCATACAAATCCACATTCTGGATTTTTTATTCAATTGCATGAGAGACAGAGATTTATTTTGGGTGCAAAATATCAGTAGTTAAAACTGGCTTTCATAAAGTGCATTGCATATGTGTAACTGCACCAAAGCTGTCCATGAAGAAGATGAACACGTTGAAACATATACTATATGTAACAAGTGCAGTTCATACTGTGTCTGTGTGTTTATATTTGTGACAGTATGCATGTACATTTGTGTATAAAGATCCAGTGTTAAAGAAAAACGTTTGTCCCAATTTGATATTACACTGTCATTTCAAGCAGGTTTTGATTATTGTACAAAGGTACCTGAGGAGCTGCTCACACTTCAGAAAACAAAATAAAGTATAAAATCTTTGGAAAAACATTTTACTTTCTCTTTATATAATATTAATTGCCAGTGTTAAAGTGATGTCTGTCAACAAACTTCGTTCACCCATTAAGTATAATTTCCTGTTGGTAAAAATAGTGCATTAATTTGTAGAATACTAACGACAAAAAGTATCACTTTTACACTATATTGTTTATGTAATATGTGTGTAATATGGAATTGGGATACACTGTGTGTAAATAAGTAAATGCTTAGACATGGTAAGAGAGAGTACCAGGATCAGATGTGTGTGTGTGTGTGTGTGTGTGTGTGTGTGTGTGTGTGTATGTTTGAGTATACATCCATTTTTATCAACAGGACCTGTAAACTTGACAAAACAATTAGCAGAGTACCCTACTGTGCTACACCAGACACACATACTACACTAGCTCAACAGATACACAGTTTTGGTAATGGAGTGCCCGGGTCCCAATGAATGTTAATGGCTGCTGTCGCCACAACTCTGAAGCATCTTCCCCTACTCGCTCTCTCTCTTCCATGTAAGACTCTTTAATTACATGCCATTCAGTGGAAATGGACTATTTCCTATTTCCCAGAACAAACACCGCAGACACTTAAAAATAAGAAACAGGAGACGAAAGGAGTGGAGTTGTCATTGGTGAAGAGAAAGAAGTTGTGAACAGAGAAGAGTGAGGAGGGGAAGGGAGCAAAGAGAAGAGGAGGAATTTCTTTTCTTTGGAGCTGAAATCACCGTGTGAGATAAGGCTGTTTTAGGTTTCTATCAGATGATGCAGAGGATCATCTCCTCACAATGGGAAGGCTTCCCCCATTGCTGTGTCAGCAGGCTCAGATTACAGTGGCTTTTTGTTGTGTTTCAAACAATTTCATCATGCCCCCCCCTCCCAACACACACACACATACTTTTGCACTTGGTATGCAATGAAGCACTGGCAATTTGTACGTGTTTGGATTCCAATTATGGAGTTGTTAAAGCTTTTTCGCCTGTGGCCTGCAAATTCTTATTAAGCCATACATTAAAGAGCACAGAATCACATTTAAATGGAGTTCATGTTTCTCTTTTGTTTGCCAGCGTTGTGGTTGTTATTAATTTATTCTCAATGCCCTATGCATTACACATTAACAAATAAATTGTGTTTGTGATTGTAATGCAAAATACTTGTTTCTTATTCAGAGATAGGGCCAGCATTTGTCAAGTAAACCAACAACACCAAGCCCAGAGAGAGTGAAAAAGAGAGAAAAACAACCACCAAAATGGAGCCATTCCCTGCTATTACCCTCAACCATTTGTGAAACAAACAAACAAACAAACAAACAAACTCAAAACAACAAGGACATTTCCGCAGTCTTGGTATTTCTTTACAAGCTGACGTAGAAAAGAAAAAGGGAATTAGACAGCAGTGTGTGAGTGATTGAGTGACTGGCTTGGTGGCCATCGGAAATCATTAGGTTATGGGTGCTAGGACATGGGAGGCTATGGGGAGTGCTGCATCGTGACACCAGTGCTATAGTCAGCCACCTCAAAGGTCATGACCCTGTACAGACTCCATCACGATCTGTCTTTCTCTCACTGAAAAGCATGGCAGAGCGCAGACTGACTGTCACAAACAAAGGGAGGAGCCTTGTGAAATAGATCAGAAAGAAAAATATTGATATGTGATTTGGATAAGAGTCAAATGCTCGCTGTACATAAATGTGCAGATGTGGGAGCACATACACACAGACACTTTAAGGCTTAGAGCAGCAAGGCAAAACAGGTTACAGCTCAATCAATGTATCAGTGATGGACACGGCATCTAAAACGCTCCATTCTGATGCAGTCCTGCAGAGGTTACAGCTGAGACATAGCCATTGTACATGGGTCATTGAAAAAAGATACACACGCACAGGCACATGACAAAAATGGATGGTGAATGTTTAGAAGGGTAAAAGTGATCTCACATACAGCATGAAAAACAGATTGGAATATTATCCGTGTAAAGACACTTAATACATCACCGACCACTGAATACATTTGGCTGTTGAAATGAGATCCAAAATGCAGTGGCTGCTAATAAACCATCTTCAGAGTGGCAGAAATATGATGCATGGTAACCCATATGAACCTCATTAATAGAACACAAGCAAATCTATTTATTCAGACAGTCAGGGGGAAAATGATTGCCTCAATACTCCATCTGGTTTCTCTCCATCTCTCGTCCACCCTGCCTCTCGTTTTTACCTCTTTTCTCCTCTCCCTTTCTCTTCACTTCTCTTCTCTATGTATTCAGGGATTTTGACAGATGTTATGTGTATGTGCATGGTTAACATTGGAGCTTGGTGTGTGTGTGCACGCATGGCAGCATACTTGAAGTCTTGCAGTTAGGAATTCACCCTGGAGAATTTTAACACCTCGTCCTGTCCTCCCTTCCTCTCTGTCAGTATCTCCCTCCTTCCTGCATCCTTACACTGATCCCATCCCTTCTTTTCTCCTTTCCTACCACCCCCCAAAACTCTCCTGCAGTCCTGTTTCTTTTGTCTCCGCTGCTGTCACAACTGTTCAGGGTGGGGACACTGGCCAGGCTGCTAGGAGCTTTTGACAGGACATGGCACTAGGGATGGGGAGGCTGGATGGGCCTGGCAATTCATCCAAAGAATTCTCTGCTCATCTCCTACTTTTGTGTTGTGGTTTTGTTTTTTTTCTCCTCTTCCCTTGCCACCATAGAAAATGTAGCCTGGTGTATTGCATTGCTGCCTGTTTTCATTAACTTGCTCTGTTTATTCCAGGAAATGTTTACAAAGGAATTTTGTGTTTTCACTAACTCATGAGACCCTCTAAACAGATAAATTGTTATTATATATGTTGTTGTTAATTACCAGATAATTATCAGTATCTGGACATAAGTACTCATTTTACTGAAAAAGGTCATACATCACCGTCCGAATATACTTAGTTGATATTTCTTTTAAACTGCTGCACAGTTTTGAAAATTTTTTAATGTATTGTTCATTATTTTTGTCTTATTTAATTCTGATTCGCATGTATGTTGAAGTTTATATGTGGTTTCTCTCTATGTTAGGTTGTGCATTCCTCACCTACTGCGCCCGAGAGTCTGCCATCAAAGCCCAGAACGCCCTCCATGAACAGAAAACACTGCCAGGGGTAAGTGTCTATCTTTCTCTCTTTCTATCAGTCTGTCTCCCCTCCTCTTCTCACTCTCCCTCTTTTCTCTCTATGGTGGTCAGCCATGCCATCTGCACCCGGCTGCACACCAGCCGGCATTCTCCTTGTATAGTCCCAGAAATGAAAAACACTTTAGAAGGCAATTCAATCAATAGCTCAGCCTTTTGAAGGCCCAGTTTCAACTTTTCCATGTGTCTGTTCTCCAGGGGATATTACCAGCATTGATCAGACCCACTCTGCCTCACATTTTTGGAAACAATAGCATAGAATGGGGGGCAAAGCTCTGCATCTCTGGAAAGATGCTATCAACAACAAAAAAAAGTCAAACAGAGCTTAGATTAATGATATTGAAATAATTCATGTGAACATGTGTGTTCATTTGTGCTCATTGTATTTGGATACACGTGAATCTATTTTTTTTTTTGTGTTTACGCATTTGTGTGTAAGTATACACCTTTGTGCAAAGCTGTTTCTGTGTGAGACTCTCACAAGTGTTAAAAGAATGTCAGAGAGACACAAAAGGACGAGTGGGTTGAAATGATTCCCCAACCCCTCCTCATAACACAACACCCCCTGTGTAAGTCAGAGAAACATAGGCAAACGGCACATGCTTTCAGTTAAACATGCAAATACGGCTACCGCATACTTTTTTTTTCTGGTGGCTTTCTTGAAAAACAAGTTGTTTCGTTTATCCTGCAAATTAGCCAAGCATGAGGCTGGAGGGCGTTGTCCTCCTCCTTTTTCTTCTGCATTTGAATAATAAGATGGAACAGAAAAAAATAAAAAAATCTTTCACATAATGCCAGAGGTTGTGTTCATTAGAGTTTATAACTGTGTTTGGCAATGTGTTAAAAAAATGAGGATTCTCTGATTCTTTTACTGTTTTTGTCCCTGGTCTGGCTCTCAAGTATGTTTCTCTCTCACCAGCCTGGCAGGGCGTCTGTAAGGGTTCAGCTATCACAGGGATTAAATAGTTGATGTGGCTGAATATATAAATGAGGGGCACAAGGGCACAGACATAGACGCTTACAAGTCTGATGCTCTTGCCTGCTCCACCCCCCTTTTCTTAGTGTTTTGAGAGAGGAGCAGACCTCAAAACCATCTGGGTTCTGAAAGGGCTTATCTCTGTGTCAATATTACCATTAACAGCATAACTTAATGTTAACAGAAAAAATAACACATTAATAACTGCACAGCCATTATCCATTGAGTATGTATAGAACCGGCAAACACAGCCTAGCATGTTGCATTGGTCATACAAAAGTTCTGAAAGTTTGTCATTTTGTACGAACACGTGGACACACACATTTCAGTAATTTTCACTTGTGAGAAGTAAAAACCCTTTTTTTGTACTGTCCTGCTTTAGCCCTCCTGCTGACTTCCCCTCTACCCCACCCAGTCTTGTCCACCCCACTTCCTCCCCTCTCCCGTCGCTCCCATTGCTCCTCTGCCTCTGCTCTTCCTGAGACAGAGCGTGTCATAGAAATGTAACAGGCAGACATTGATGGGTGTCAGGCCTCACAGGCGAGGCTGCCCTGCTGTTCCCTTCCTTTCAACTTCACACACACAAACACCAGTGGTCTAAGGAAACACAGTGTGTGCTATAATAATGCAGCCACACTTAGCGCAAGAAGGTACAACACTACCTACAAACAATTACAGTAGCACGCCAATGTTGCTAAATGTTCCTATAGAGACCTATGGATGAACCAACTGCTGAGGAGAGATTTACCCATAAGTAATGGTTGATTGAAAGAAAGGAAATTAAACCAACCAAAGAAATACAGGACATTTTGCATTAAATACCCTGCTGCATTGTGTTGTGTGTTTTTCTGTATGTGTGTAAAAATGTGTGCATTTGACTGCCTCCCATCGCTTCTCCTGTCTTTCCCTCTTGAGCCTCCCTGCTCCTAAATCTTTTGCGATATGACCCCTGTTGCCTCACTGCTTGATGGTAAGTAGATACGCCAGTTGTTTGTTTGAAAATTCCTGCTTGATATGCAGTTTGCCAGGGGCTATAGTGTAATTAATGTAAACTAGAAATTCTCCTGAGATGAGTTATGAGTTATTAACGTCTGCATTTTGTCATTAACCCCTGCATTGCTGCTCTCTTGCAGGGGGCTTTGACTGGTGTGGTTACTCATACATTTACTCATTACATTTGTTTTTTAAAAATGTTTGTATCTGAATTACATGTCACACCACCAAAATCCTGCTGGACTTCACTTGCACTGCAAATGAGTAGAAGAACCATGTGTGAAAGTGTACCACCTAAAATGCTGGCGGCTGGCCAATAAAAGGCCATATGGCGCTTCCTTCCTAAAAAATACATTTAATTTATTATCATTATCATTAATAACATTATTTTTTCAAATAATTTATTCAATTATAAGATTTTCTACCTGTGAATATACACTGCTCAAAAAAATAAAGGGAACACTTAACACAATGTAACTCCAAGTCAGTCACACTCCTGTGAAATCAAACTGTCCACTTCGGAGCAACACTGATTGACAATCAATTTCCCATGCTGTTGTGCAAATGGAATAGACAACAGGTGGAAATTATAGGCAATTAATGAGACACACCCAATAAAGGAGTGTTTCTGCAGGTGGTGACCGCAGACCACTTCTGAGTTCCTATGCTTCCTGGCTAATGTTTTGGTCACTTTTGAATGCTGCCGGTGCTTTCACTCTAGTGGTAGCATGAGACGGAGTCTACAACCCACACAAGTGGCTCAGGT